>PVHY01001324.1:76510-164409 GCA_004024945.1 Uropsilus gracilis
ATATATATATATATATATATATATATATATATATATATATATATATACATATATATATATGGTTTTATTTCTGGAATTTTAATTCTATTCCATTAGTCTGTGTGTCCGTTTAACTGATTTTTCGCTATGATTTCTTTCTTTCAGGAAATGTCTAAATATATTTCAGTAGGTGGAGTATTGACTATTATCATGGCTGGTAGTAGAGTATTATATTAATGCCATGAACAGTTTCCTGATCATAGATAACAAGGGAAAGGAGAGAGCACTTATTGGTCTAAGGTCAAGGCAGGGCCATCAGGGCCATGTTTCTAAATTTTATGCAGGGTAGTTTTACTTTTGAGAAATTACTTAACCTTTGGTTCGCTTTTTCTAGTTGTAAAGAGGGGTGTTGAAGAGGTTACACAATTAATATTTCTAAAGTATTCTTAAAATGAAAAATGATTTGCAAGTGTTAATTATCTTGTCCTGTTATTAGTAATAGTAATTTAGGTAGCACATTTTAAAAAAACAATCATCATGCCACTTTTGCAGCTCTGTGAGATATTTTCCCAAATCAGTATGAATGAAAATAATATGGGTTTCTATATTTATGAAATATCTCCTTTATAATCTCTAAAAGGAATCATATCTAAAGTTGTTGACTCACATTATAGTAAAAGCAAAACACATGTAAAACAGTATAAACATCAGAGAACTATAAAATAAATATATGGGCCATGTGTATACTTGCATATGTGTGTGCTCTGTTGCACCAAACAAAAGAGAAAGGCTAAGGGGATACTATCTTTTTTAAAATTATTTTTTATTGATTGTACACACACATATATAATATATATGTGTATATATATATATATATATATATATATATATGTATGTATAAACATCGTTGTCTACCCTGGGGTTCTCTCTTCACCTTATCACTGTGAACCATCTTAATCTCTTGTGCCCATCACTCCCCCGCTTTTACCCTCCTCCCCTTCTTTTGCTCTATGCTTCCATCCTGTTGGCAGTTTTAAATTTATCTTGTGTTTGTCTGTTTTCTTTCTATCAATCATATAAGTAAGACCATCCCATATTTCAATTTCTTTTTCTGACTTATTTCTGATAGCATGATTCTTTCTAGCTCCATCCATGTTGCTGCAAATGATGTTTGTCTTCTTTGACTGATGAATAATATCCCATCTATAAATATATCCCATCTTTTTCAGCATTTGCATTGTTTCCATATCCCGGCTGTTGTAAATAGTGCTGCAATAAACATCGAGTACAGGTGCACTTTTAATTAGTATTTTTGTATCCTTTGGGAACAAATATGGAATGCTTCATGAATTTGCATGTCATCCTTGAGCAGGGGCCATGTTAATCTTCCAGTATCATTCCAATTTTAGTATATGTGCTGATGAAACAAGCACAGAGGATATTATTTTAAGGAAAGAAATGGGTCAGCAACCCTCAGTTTATTTTGACAAACTTGCTTTTTTTTCCTGTCAATTCTTTTCTTCAGGGGTCTAAGAGGTAGAGAACTCAAAATGACTGGGTTTGTGCAGGAAGTAAAGAAAACTTCCTGGGACATTACAAAAGAATGGACAGTTTATGGACTAATTAAAGAAGCAACTCTTATGCATAACTCTTGTACTAGAGTTCTCCAGAGAAGCAGAACCAAGAGGGTTTATATCACTATCTCTGTCTCTATGTATTTGTCTCTATTTCCTAAACCTTATCTCATCCACCTGCTACCCTCTGTCCATCTCTCTCTCTCTGTATCTGTCTGTCTGTCTCTCTGGAATTTATTGGAGCAGTTGAATCACTCAATTACGGAGTAGAAGAAGTTCAATGATATGTCTACCTTCCCTAAGCTGGAGAAGCAAGAAAGCAGTATTGTGATTCAGTCTATGTTTTAAGGCTTAGGACCCAGGAGGGCTGATGTCAGAAGATAGAAGATGTATGTTTTCTCTCAGAGAAAATTGGTCCTTCCTCTCTCTATTTTGTTCTACTCTGGCCCTCAGTGGACTGAATGTTGTCCACCCACATTAGAAGTGATATTCTTTACTTGTTCAAATGCTACTTTATTCTTGAGATCTCCTGAGAAATATACCCAGAAATAATGTTTAATTTGATATCTGGGCATCATTTAGTCCAGAGAAGTTGACACATAAATAACTGCCACACTATTTTCACCATTAAAAAATATTAAAAGAAGCCAATTTTGGAGAGTTATGTGTGTTCTATGCCGTCCAAGAATAACTATCCTTTCATTTAAGAGAAATATCCATCCTAGAATTCTTAAAGACATGTATCATGCAGACTATGAGAGTAACCTTGAATTCTAGGATGATATTGATAAATTTTCTTCAGGCTTTTCCTGGTATTTCAATACCTGCTTTCCAGATGCCTACATCAGCTTTAATTTTCCAATGTCTCTTTCTTTATATATCTTTTTTCACTTCCTTTTTATTATTAAATAATATATATATATATATATATATTTTTCACAGCTTTATATTCCCTAGGGTTCACCCACTACCTCCCATTCCTGACCACTCCCATCCACCACCCCCCACCCCAGTTGTGTGCTTTAGATTGGTTGTCAGTTTGTTTTAACTTTTCCTCTTGGACTTTTGTTTGTTTTTCTTATATATCCCATATATTTATGATATCATTTGGTTTCTGTCTTTTTCTTTCAGACTTATTTCTGTTAATATGATTTCTTCTAGGTCCAACCATGTTATCTCAAATTCATCAAATTTGTCATTTTTAATTGATGCGTAATAAATATATATCATATCTTTTTCATCCATTCATCAGTTTTAGGACATTTGGGTTGTTCCCAAGTCCTTGAAATTATAAATGGTGCTGCAATAAACATTTGTACAGCAAAAGAGACAACCGACAAAATAAAGCAAACAAACAAACAAAAACCCTAAACGAATGGGAGAAAATTTTGCCCTCCACAAAATTGATAAGGATTTGACAGCAAAGATCCACAAGAACTCACACACTTAGCAAAAACGAAACAAGAAGCCCAGTCAAAAAATGACACTTTTCCAATAAGGAAATACAAATGTACAACAGGCACATGAAAAAAAAAAAATCTCAACATCACTGTCAATCAGGGAAATGCAAATCGAAACCACAATGAAATACCACCTTACTCCATTAAGAATGGCCCACATCAAAAATTATGGGCAATGACAACTGCTGGCATGGATGTGGAGAGAAAGCAACACTCTTACACTGCTGGTGGGATAGTAAACTGGTTCAGTCACTATGAAAAAGCAGTGTGGAGGACTCCAAACTAATGAAAATGGAACTACCATTTGATCTAGTCGTTGCTCTTTGGGGATTATACCCAAAGGAGACCTCAACACTGCTCTCTCTCTCTCTCTCTCTCTCTCTCTCTATATATATATATATATATATATATATATATATATATATAATATATATCTTTCAAAAAGATTAAGTAATCAAAGAGCCACATATTTTTATTGCCACACAATGTTACAAAAGTAAAATTAAACTGCAGAAGAGTTTTTGATAGAGATAATTACTCATGGTAGGGATGATTTATCTGAAGCTGAGAGAATCAGAAAACTTTCATGAAAATTGTTACTTTTTGATATGGAAAATGTGTATCTTTGATTATTAGGAAAAAAGGGAAAGGCATTTTTGGAATTGATACAAGTGGACTATATTCTATTATTGGAAGTTCAAACTGTTTGGACAGAAGACAATTCTGGAATATATTGGAATAAACAATTTTTTTTTAAAGAGAAAAAACATAATTATTTCACTATTGTATAGCAAATGACCTACGGTGTCTTGAGTGACAGGTGAATACATTTAATTTTTTTCCACATAAGGTAATGAAAGGACAAGATCAGAGATCTGTTTTAGAAATATGAAGTAGCTTGAAGAATGTAATGAACGAAGACTATAGGTGATTCAGAATGGAAATTTAGGAAAGCTGTCAAGGTTATCCAGGTAAGAATTTTTCAGTTCTCTTACTTGTTTAATGGGAATAATAATCTCTGTTACTTAAAATGAAGGTGAATAAGATATTTCATTTCTAACTCTTAAAATTATACTTGGCACTTTAAAAAAAGGGCTGTGTTAATGGTAAATTATTGTTATCTTCAAATTACCTTTGACAGACTATATATATATATTTAAAAAAACATGATTAATAATTCCTCTAGAAAAAATTTTCTAAGCCAGGTACAGTGGTGAGCACTTGTAATACTAGCGCTGGGAGGCTGAAATCAGGGAGTGCTTGAGTCTGTGGGTTTGAGACTACCCTGGGCAACATAGTGGGACCTAGTCTCTAAATAATAAGCAGGCATGGTAGTGTACACCTGTAATCCCAGTTACCTGGGAGGCTGAGAATAGGGATCACTTGAGTTTGCAGGTTTGGGACTATCCCAAGCAACATAGTGAGACTCTAAAAAAAAAAAAAGTTCTTTTTATGCCCTTAATGAAGATGGTTTTGGTTCTTTTTCTCTTTATCTGACATAATTTTATTTTCTTCGAAATTTGATGAGTAGAAATATGTATATAATCACAAAATTATTTTTAAGTGAAAGTGTCTACTCTATCATAGATTCAGATTATTCAAACTATGCATTTGGACTTTTAGCAGTGACCTGAATGCCATGTATACACTTGATGCTCATCAATGAACACCTAAAATTTATAGAATATTTAAATTCAATGTTACTTCAATAAAACAAAGAGAAACATAGAAAATTATAAGCACCATTCATGTTAACTGTTTTATCTTATGGTCTTTCAGTTAATCAATTGATGAGGATGTGCAGACTGAATAAAACTAACTTTCAGCTGATTCAACAAAAGATAAAAATCTAGTTTGTATGACTTAAGTGTACTTAAGATACAGTAGGGCCAACATTCCATAATTTTTCACTTATAGTAATGATAAAAGAGTAAATTTCAGTTTTAAAATACATTAGAGATATTAAATTTATATAGTGTTCACTCAATTGCATAAAGATATATATTTATAAGCATTCTAAATATCATAATATGGAGTTGATTTTTATTGCTAATTCTTCTATCCAATAATGAAGTGACACTTAGAAATATTAACTGGATTGACTTTTTTATTCTTCCCAAATAATTTTTTTCTGTAGCCTTCTCTTATAGGCAAACTGAAAGGATTAATTCTTGGAAACATGGATATACCAATTAGAACCATAAAACTATTAGTAGGTTTTGACTTTCAAATTCATCTCTGAGTCACTAAGAATTTAAGTCTTTGGTAAGACAATATTCGAGAAAGCTAGGCATTATTGGGGAGAGGATTTTCTAAATTCCTTAAGCTCCTATTAACATATCAAGAGCCAGTTCTGATATAGTCAAGCCTGAGTAGTCAGTTTTATTCTAAGTCAAGTAATGAAAACTTGGTATATGATGTAATAGAAATCCTACCTGTCAAATTAAGATGTGAAAAGTTGAGTTGGTAGTGAGAAAAATTCTGAGATTGGTTTAGTAAAAGAGGGGAGATGCCAATTTATCATTTATCTTTTTAACAGAATCCCCAAAATGGTGTGAGATATACCTAAATTAAGATGGAGAAACCAGAGAAAAGGTCAAACCCTCCGTCAACAGCACTACTTTGTTTCAATACTATCTCTAATATGCCAAATAATTCAGACCTGCATCCTTCAGGTACACATGAAAAAGTAGCATTCCTCTTTCCGCAAAAACTGATCATCTAAGATTTCAATGTAGAGAATCAGAAGATTGATAGTTGTTGGTTTTATTTTTTATCCAGTTGAAAAAAATTATGATAGAGTAACACATGAATCATCTACATCATGTCTGACATTTGAGATAGATAGGGGTGGGATGGAAAAAATTCTCAACATCTGGCAGATATTCAAAAAATAAGGAGTATAGCCAAATAAATGGATTTCAACTTGAAGAATGAGAACTGGTTTTCCTCTTATTTTGGATACTGTAAATCCTTCTCCCTTTGTATCACTGTCCATCAAGTTAGGAACTTAAAAACCAGATTTTAGTAGTTTAAGTCATTTTCTTTTTCATCTTAAAAATGGTTTGTTAATCAATTGTTGTGATATATATATATATATTTACATATATATTCAGACAGATACAGATATGTGGTGTGTATATATATATATATATATGCAAATATAAAAACAGATATATTTGAATATCAACCTGGATACCAACTTTCAAAATGATGCATAGTTTATCAAATGATACAATGTAGTAATGTAAAAACACAAAATAAATATAACAGACATTGCTCATTGATGCACAGATAGATATGTATAAATATATTAAATCACTCAATAGAGAGGAAAAACTTTATAGAAATAGACAAGATCTGTGTAAGAATATAATTGAAATAACACCAACTCTATCTACCTTCTTTTCTTAAAATAGTAGGAAACAAGTTTGTCCAAATGACAATAATTACCATTTTTTAATTATTACATCATAGGTTTTAATTAAACGCTTCTACTTAATATCTATATTATAAAATATTTATGAGAATAATTGGTAGAGTCGGAAATTTCTAATGTGTTTCAGACTTAGATAAAGGATAAATATGGATTACAAAGTCAGTATTTTTTGTTTTCTAAGAAATCTCCTTAGAGAAGAGTGAATTATTTTTCAATATGGAGCATTATAATAACTATGTTACTCCTTAGCTCGCTCCCTCCAAAATGATGTCACTAATGATGAAGGAGCATATATTGGTGGCCTTATGCTCTGCCTTGTTGAAGATTGAGGTAACTATGGACATTCTCATTGGTCAATAAGTAATCATGGAAATACCTGCAAAGATATGACAGGTGCAACCAGAATGTGGTTCTGGGTGGAAATGTACTGTGCACATGGAAGCAAATAGCTTTCATAAGATACTTTTTTTTAATTTTCTCTTTTAAAGCTGTAATTTATCCTTCTCTTGTGATCTCTGTACACTTATGCAGAATTCAAATATGAACTGGTTCAGCCACTATGGAAAGCTTTGTGTGTGGATGATTCTTAAACTAATTGAAATGGAATTACCGTTTGATCCAGCAATTGCTCTTCCGGGAATCTACCCAAAGAAGACCTCAATGCTTGCATAAAGGGACACCTGTGCTGGGATTTTTACTGCAGCACAGTTTGTAATTGCAAGGTCATGGAAGCAACCCAAATGTCCCAAAACAGAAGACTGGATGAAAAAGATGTGGTACATATACACAATGGAATATTACTCACCAATTAAAAACGACAAGTTTGATGAATTTATGATAACATGGATGCACTTAGAAGAAATCATATTAGTAGAAACAAGTCAGAAAGAAAAAGACAGAAACCAAATGGTTTCACTAATATATGGGACATTGGAAAAATAAACAAAAAGTCATGAGGATAAGTCTTAACAAGCTAACAACCAAGCTGAAGTACACAACTCTGGGGTGAGGAGGTGGAAGAGGGTGGGGATGGTTAGGGAGAGGAGGCAGTGGTGGGCAAACCCCAGGGATTACAAAAATGTGATATTTATATATAAATAAATTATTTAATATAAAAAAACAAAATACAGAAATGATTACATATAAATGGCATTTGGATAATACATTTTGAGAAATGCTCATGTATCTATGCATTTCACACATCTTTAAAATACCCTGGCAGTGAATGAAAGCAGTTGGGCTACTATGCTCCATGGATTGAGAACAGTGTGTGACATCTAGTAGGTAGTTTATAAATATTTGCGGAAAGACAGGAGGGAAAATGATCAGAAATTTGTTGTGAGCCAACTGTTTACGTAGTTTAATTTACTTTACATACAGAAAGTGAATTGTTTTGTAGCTCCAAGCAATAACACTTAACTCAGACAATCGTCATTCTTTGCATTAAACTGCTCTGAAGGAAAACCTAAGTCTTCAAGTGTTTGCTGGGGAAGTTGTTTTAAGATATGTATAAGAGAAAAAAGTTTATCTGGGAGTTCCCTGAAGCCAGAAAAATTTCAGCTTATGCTACATGTCTTATTTATGGTGGGTGACCATCATCTTTTCTTGAGTAGAAAAAGTCACTTGATGGTACCACCTACACTCAAACACATTTATGTATGTGTGCATGCACACACACACACATATATACACATACACACACACTTTGTTCTGGAGTTTTAGGTAGGTGGAGGCCAGAAGTCTTTATATTCAAATGGCATACTTCTCTAGGAACTAAAATTTGATTCTCCCTTGTCTTTGATAGAAAAGTAACCAAACTGGGAAGCAGGGTTTATGAATCCAGGCACCACATTATTTTTGATGTTGTATAAAAATTGTGAAGATCTAACCAAAATTCTGTGACTCTTGCTATTTTAGCTCATACAAGGAGCAGGGATTGCACATAGATATTTGTGGCTAAAAATGTTAATAAAAATGTTAATAAAAACTTAATATACAACTCCTCTGTGAATGTTCCAAGAATGATAAAACCCATGATAAAACACTTACTTCAAAGTAAAGCTATTCATTTTCCCTTTGCATTGCTACAAAATCATGGTATGTAATCAATTGCCTCAATAGATCTCTGAGTATTTTCACTGAGTCAAATTTTAAGAGTCCTGTTAATTTCCTCATTTTCACTATTAATCAACACACTTGAGAGAAAAAAATATGATTACCATTATCCACATGAATATCACTTCATTTTCTCTTTTATTATTATTTCTTTGTCCCTAACCCATCTATAAAGTAATTTGAAATTGCATATGGGTACAAAATAATAGGAAATGAAGGTGTAAAAACTGTATGAAAAGCTTTATGTTTTCTTTCTAAGTATTATGCTTTATATTTCTTGTCAAAGTTTACTCATGGCCTTCTTACTTCTACATGTTTGTTACGTTTGTGGGTAGGCATTTGAACAACATGGGCTTTTTCATCTGAAATGCAGGCTACCCTGAGACTCCCAGTCACTGAAGTCTACTCTCTATACTATGACTTTTAAAGAGTAACTTACCTTGATGGTGCCTTTTCCATATTAAATTTTATGTATAAAAATTAAATTCCCCTCTGAGCCATCTGGTTTATTGGTTTTTGAATTTAGGGTTTTCAAAACGTCTTCCAAATTTACCCATAGTGGGACCAGATTTTTTCATATAGTTTTCCACAGATTCCTTACATGTGGCTAGTCCAGCAAGCTCCCTGTTTAGGAAGCTGTATTGTGGTGTATATTTTGACATTCAATATCTGTACCTGAGACCTCACTAGGAAGTGGACACATCTTAAGTGTTGTTTAGTTCAAATACAGGAACATGATACAATTTTCAGAAAAGTTATCTTGCTTGAATTTAAAGTTATTTTTTTTAATATAAGATTGTTGAGTTTTCAGCTATGTATATTAGAGAGGTCCCTATTAATTCTTTAAATCAAACTTAATTGCTCTCTTCTATTTATTCATTCAAAAGTTAGGTATAATACATAAAAGAAAAATACCTACATTTTCTTCTATTTTTTATTTAGGAGATTCTTTGAATCACCAAATGGAGGGACAAATCCAACTTCAAAAACAAAGTTGCTTTCTGATGAAATTTAAATGGTTTTCTGTTCTTCATATATTTAGGTTGCATAATAAAATGTGTAGCATAAATAATGCATAAAGTTAAGTATAAAGGAAAATTAGCTAGACCTTCATGAAACAAAAAGACCAGGATTTTAATATTTCATGTAGAATAATTTTAAGCTTTTTTTTTACTGTGAAACTTTAATGCCAATAAAAAAATAAAGCAATGGCATTTCCATAATTTATTATATTCAAATGTGTTATATTTTAGTTAATGATTTTATCAATATCTTTTAAAGTTAAGGAAAATATTTTTCACTCATGTAAAAAGAATACCCAGAATTAGCAAAGAAATGTGAATTGTGTCATATCTTCTCAATGCTATTAGTAAAGCACTAGATGTATGCTATATATGTGTGTGTATATATATATGTCCTATATATCTCCTCTCCCTATATAGCCTCTTCTAAAGAAACTGATAGCATTACAAATGCTGGACATTATTTTAGTTGTTGATGCTACATTGTTGAATGATATAAATAAAAAGTATTTTCCCTCTCAAAACTTGTATCTTGTTGGGGCAAGACTGAAGAATATCGCCTGTAGCTGGGTGTGGTGGCATACACTTGTAATCCCAGCAGTTTGGGAAGCGGGGGGTAGGAATCACTTTTGTCTGCAGGTTCAAGCCTACCCAGGCAACATAGTGAGACCTAGTCTCAAAAAAAAAAAAAAAAAATAGCCAGGCATGGTGGTGCGCACCTGTAATCCCAGCTACATGGGAGGCTGAGGCTAAGGATCACATGAGTCTGTGGGTTCAGGACTACCCTGGACAACATAGGGAGACCTAGTCTATAAACAAACAAACAAACAAACAAACAAAAAGAATATCACCTGTAGGACAAAAAAGTTATCAGGGTTTTTCACATTTTTCCACCTTTAGTCTCTAAGACCAGCACCTGTGGTACTGCATCCTCTGCATGATTATACATACCTTGACCCAATGGGCGCACACATGCATAAGTGGGCACACCTGGGTATAGAAGGATATGGATAAAAGGGTGGTATCATGGGGGGAGGTAACGTAAGTGGCTCTTTGTCAGTTGTTTTTCTCTGTCCACTATTAAAAAATTGGTGCAGCAATACTGACTGTGACATTCTTTAAAGTACTAGAAATGATGATGCACTACCTGAATTAGAATAGTTGTGAAATAAGTGGCATAGAAATCAGGATGGTTTTACACAGAAAGATATGGAGCCCTCTGAAACCTGGGAAGACAGTGAGGGATGGCCAACTATGAACTGGTGGTACCATGTAGCCAGCCTCCTCTCCCAGCAGACATCTCCCCATTAATGGTCAGAGGTAGATAGATTCCCTTGCCAATGGAACAGGCCTGTGCAGAACTGAAATGACCTTGGACAGATGTTGTACCTGAGAGGTGGTAGAGGCTGTGGAATGGCTCTATCTCACAGCTCCAAGAAAGTATAGAGAGAAAATCAAGGTCTGGAAGTTGTAGAGGGAGAAAGACAAGCCCTGCAAGAACATGTGAAGTGACTGGAGGAGGAACTCCAGGGAAACCACTATATCATTCTAGAGCTGCCAGACTCACCATCTAAAGAGGAGGAGGCTGGCCCATGCTCCAGACTTGCTCAGTGGTGACAAAGAAAATGAAGCTCCAGATTTACTGGGCAGTGCCCCAGAAGGTGAAGCAACAGTCCATGGTCCCAAGGGGTTGGGTGCTGAGTGAGCCAATATGATAGAGTTTAGCATATATCACGCAGACACATAAGCAGAACTGGTAGACTTGGGTAAATAGTTCTGTCAGAAACCAGAGGAAACCTTGGCAACTTGGCTGCTATGTTTGTGGGACCTGGAGGTGGATGGAATCATTTGCACTGTGTGAGAGATAGAGAGAATGGCCCCAGTGACCCTGCACCCATCGTTGAGACAGTGGCTGCAGCACAGCCAGAGATATGGCTGGGTGACCACGCTCTGCTGGATCATGACTGGTGTGGAAACAGTATGTTTAGATGCAGGAGATGTGCCAGAAACTGAGTGAATGGCTAACGCAAGCTAATTTTGAATTGTGAATGAGACAGGCCATGTTAATGTACATGCTCATAGTCCTGACATTGAGTGTTTCACAACAAGAACGAGGGATTCAGTACTGACAAGTACCCCTTCACCTTCATTTGGGTGCTGTATGGCAATTCTGGCACCCTGTGTGAGACTTCAAGTAAATGATGTGACCATGATGGTAACCAGCTTGGGTGAAGCTGAAGATCTGCACTCTCAGTAGGGAATACCAGTAATTATTGACCAACTGAAAAGAATGCCCAAAAGGGAATGGAGACATCTGAAAGTCACAGAGGCTCTTAAAATCCACTGTGCTCAGATGTGGACTGCTCTAGTGAAAGCAGATGTAGATGGTTTCACAATATATGTACAACCCAAAGCTTATCGATTAGAACTGTGGAGGTAATTGTGGGAGGATCAGAGTTTCAGGCCTGTGAGAAGATGGGCTGCTATGAAGGAAAAAGCAGAGCACATTTGCTGCCGACCCTGGCCCAGGGTTGGCACTTTTGATCAGGGTGAGGGTCAAGAAACCCATCCACTGGGAACAGGCAGGGACCAGAGACTACCTGAAGAGCTTGTTATCCACTGGTTTCAAACCAATGAGCAAAGGGTTTTGGCTTAGGTAGATACAGAGGCAGAGTGCACTCACTTTGTTCTAAGGGAACCCAGAAAAGTTTCAGATGTCTGCTTAGTACACTGATGGCTATGGAGGCCAGGGTGTCAAGATGGAAGCTTGAGACTACTCCTGGGCATTAAGTGATTAGCCCTGAAGGTGTGTAAAGTGTGTCTCCAATCCCAGAGTACGTCCTGGGGGGGGTGTGGATGTGCTACATGACTGATGGCTGCAAACCACAGTCAGAGAGTTTCTCCTTAGATTATGTATGTTGATAGTAGTTTTTTGTGGTACGTGAATCATCTGTCCAAACAACTTCCAGTTCCTAGATGAGTGACCAGTACTAAAAAGAACATCAGATGCTAGGAGGCTACAAAGAAATTGTGGGGACAATAGTGGAATGGGAGAAAGTGAATATTCATTGCGTGTGCTGCCCGGTTCCTATAATTCATCCACATGGTCAGTGGAGATGCCCGATGGATCTTGGCACATGATGGTAGATCACCAAGAGTTGACTAAAGTGATTCCCTCCTTCCAAGTAGTTTTGGCTTCAGATGGGTCATGTGAAACATGAGTTGGACCTATATTATTTTGTAACTGAACTGGCCAATGCTCTCATTTTCATTGTTTAATACTAGAGTTAAGACCAGTTTGTCAGTTTGCCTTCACATTGGGCATTCACTATACTTCTGCAGGGCTACCTATACAGCCTGATTCTGTGCCACAGGCTGGTGGCAGCAGATTTGGCCCAGTGGAAGAGGCCTACTTGCAAAGAACACTGTGGGTGACTGGGTAGTGGCCACAGTGGGTGTGTGTTACCCACCCTGGGGTGGCAGAACAAAGGTAAGTGTAAAGGGAATATTTGTCTTAATATTTGTGATATATTATGAGCACACTACTCTTACTACATGTAAGAGCCCTCTAACACCTCGTTGCTGGCAAAGTATGTGTGTGTGTGTGTGTGTGTGTGCGCACACACACACTTGAATCTGGAAGGCTACTTTTACCAGATATGGTTCTCTCTTTTGACAAAAAAATTGACTTATGAACTTTGATATTCACCACATGCGAGGGATTTCCCATTGCTGGTGCCAATAACTTCTTGTTGTTTTCACCCCTGTTTTGGTATTCAATAACACCTTAGTGGACTGGGTTTAGTTGTATTCTAATATATTTAGTTGCATTGCTGCTGTTTATATTCTCTTTGTTATGGGTATATTGTTTCATGTAGACCAAGGAAAATTTGCGTAAGAAAGATGTGTAGATTTTTAGGATTGTAGGATAAATGAGTTATCAGGGTATCTCTCACCCTGCCACCACTGGCTTCTATAAAGAGCACCTGTGGCATTGTGTCCTACTAATGATTGTACACCCCTGGTCCAACAAATGTGTGTATGCATAGCTGAGCATGTTGAGGCCTAGTTGGGGGGGGTATAAAAGGTGGCATCACCCTGGGAAGAGTGGGGCTCAGGAAATTCGAGCGGCTATTTTCCCCCATTTACTATAAAAACCTGTGAAGATAATACTAAGGGTTCTGACATTCTTCTTTAAGCTGCTAGAACTGATAATGAACTTACCCAGATTGGCATGGTTGCAAAACATAACCAGAAGCATAATAAATGCATATGCTATATAGCCAGAAAGATAGAAGTACATGTTCTATTAGTAACAGATAAGAGGGTGGGAACAGGTCTACTATTTTGAATGGGATGAAGGAGTGGTTGTGATTCGAGAGAAACTGCTATGTATATAACTGAGGAAGATTAATTCTGTCACAACAACAACAACAACAACAACAACAACAACAACAAAGAGTGAAAACAGTGAAGTGAACATGTAGAAGTGGATTGTTCTGAGACCAGGGAGAAAGGTTGTATCTTGAGTAGTGTTGGCTACCAGGGAGAGTAGAAACAGAGAGAGATAACAGTGTTAAACATGGCCCCCTTTAAGGAACTTGGTTTTACTTACTGTAATGAAGTGGAGTGATAAGATCTTACTTAGTTTGTAACAACAGGCCCCTTACCACAGTCCCTTCCTTTTCCCCTAGACAATCACAATATTCATATGTTGAATATATTTCTCATCTCCTTTTTCTGTGGTTTTACTACTTATATATCTTAAAACAGTATGTATGTTTGTTTGTATAGTTTTGCATACTTACACCGAAAAAAAATCATGTTATTAAGGAAGGCTTTTCACTTAAAGTATTCCTGCTTTAGAGGTGAAAATAATTGTACCCACAATATAAAAAGGGTGTAGAATAAAAAGGGTGCAATTAAAGTCATAAAACTATATAGAATTCATGGTAATGGAATTTGCATACATGTGAAATACTTAGAACTTTATTTAACACACATAAAATTAAAGAAATATAAACTTTTATGATTAAAATAATATATTTTCTAGGTCTCGGGTGATTTTCTGAGTAAAGTTACACAATTATCTTTGCAAATATTTAAGCAAGATTATTATTAGTGTAGACTTTATCAAAATATTCTTTAGATTGTGTTTAAAATTAGTTTATGATATCAATTATTGAGATACCTTTATTCTTTTTGCTTTATTAAACTTTTATTATTTTGCTATGTTGAAGTTAAATAAATTTTCCCTTTTGTATAAGGGAAGCTCTACACTTTGTTATAAACATTCGTCCCATAGTCAAATTGAAAAATAAAATAAAACTTTATCTACATTGCTCATAAGTATTTTTCATTTCTTTTTTATTTAGATTATTAGCTAATTATTCTCCATTGTGGAAATCATTCTATTACCAATAATGAAAGTATACATTTTCCAATGATTTGCAGTGCACCAACCGTCATTTAGCTAGATATCAGTTTTGTATATGACTGACCCTTTTGTTTATAAGAATGTTGAGGGCATGATAGATCATTAATTTATCTGTTTTCATAGTAATTGCATAGACCAGTTAAGAATGAAGCACTTTAAAAAATGATATCATTGGAACTGGAATTTAGATTTTCACTAAATATGGTCCTATGAATGGGTCTGAAAGTGAATGTAAAACAAACGATTTTCTTATCTTCTATAACATTCTAAATTTGTTAGTCTTAGTCTTTTGAAATGTTGTTTGTATAACTATTAAACATGTGATCTAAATTTTTTTTATCTCCTATTTATAATGATTTTATTTATACACCCATTTAACAGAAAATAATTTGCCCTGTCTGATATAGGATGGGATATAACTCAAGACATGGGATATAAAAACTGCCAGGTCATATTTTCTACCTTCATGAAGCTCACAATCTATCCCAGAGATAGCTGCATTAAGAGATAACTTTTATATAATAGGCTATAAAAAAGACATAGATAAAGGAACAAGGGATAGAGTGAAGGGAGGGTTATTCTTCCAGTAGAAATTAGGAGAGTCTTTATCAAAGTAATCATGCTCAAGTTGAATCTCAGAAAGAAAATTTAAAGTCCACTAGGCAGAAAAAACAAATGAGCTTTTCTTCCAGTATGAATGCACGGCACAGAAGTATGATGGAAAAGGGATGTTGAGGATGTAGCCAAAGTCAAAAGACAAGGGAGGGTGAATAGAGATGGAGATTGATCTGAAGCGGATTGGAATGAGATTTTCAAGAGATTTGTATGAAAAGGTTGTATTTAATTCTATAAGAAATGGGCAGCCATCAAAATTTTGAAATAAGCAACTCACATAATCAAACTTGCAGTTCAAACAATGTTAGACTGCTGGATAGGACCTAAAGGCTGAATGAGCTGAGTGATTATGGCTTCCTAAGTATATTTCCATGGATAAATCAAGAAACAGTTTCCTAGATTTCTGTAATAAATTCTTAACTAGCCATTTTCTAGCATTGCTTCCTGTAAAATAATCAGTTACAGCAGTCAGCACTATCCTCTTAAAAGCCAGATCATGTCAGTTCTCTGCTCAACTCTTGTAATCATTCTCCAAATCACTGAGTAAAATCCCTGTAATCAATAGCCTACAAGTTCCTATCACCTGTCTGACCTGCTCTCTTATTACTCTTGTCCTCGCTCTCCATTCCAGGCCTGCAGTCCTCCTGGCTGATCCTTCTGTGTGCCAGCTCTGCTTCCATCTAAGGACCCTTGCCCTATAAATGCCAGTTAATTCCTTCATTGCTTTTAAATCTCGTCTCAAGTGGCATCTTCTTATTGAAGACTTTCCTGACCACCCTATTTAAAATCATGAACATCTGTCTCCACCTAGCATTCATAATCCCCTAAATCCTGCTCCAGTTTTGTCTCCCAAATCGTTTGTTACTCTTGGTACATACTATATAACTCACTCTTTTATTTTGCTCATTGTCCTTCTTCCTTGCTAAAATTTAAGCTGAGATATTTTTGCCTCAGTAAAGTACCCCAATGTGTCTAGAACATTGGCACATACCAAGCTTTGGATGGTTAAATCTTTTAACAATTGAAATTACAACAACTTTAAAACATTATGATACTGATAAGGGAATAATTGAAGCGAACAATTTCAAGATAAAGTTTAGTGAATTTGTGAATGAAACTGATTTAATATCATCATTTGGAGAGGTGAAAATATCAAATCCAACACCTATTTTTTAGCATGGTTGAATTTCATCTTTCTGTCTAGTATTAATGTTAAAACCATGTAGGAATTGCAATAGCAATAAGTTCAGCACAGGTTTACAATTTTTTAAAATTATATTATGTGAATATGGATTTTAGCTTCTTTAACACGTGTTAAAAAATCTTAGTTTTCCTGAGAAAGAAAAGTAGGTTTTCACATGATCATCCACATTCTTTAACTATAATAAGTCAAGTCAAGAGGAAAGTAGATCACTTTCTAAGTTATGTCTAATTCAATTGCCTTCTATTGCTCTTGTTTCCATTACTATGGGACCATTGTCTACTTGGTACTAGAAACAGTTGATCTCAACTCTTACATTTGCTTCAGCATAGTCTGCTATTTTCCAGGATCATGACTATCACATGTTGAATAATGTGACCCCACGAGGGGAAAAAGAAAACCAAAAACATTTGCTAAGGCATGGATACAGTAGATGCCCTTGTAAGTTCAGCTTTAATTTATTGGCAGTGTTCACTAAAACAAAGTATTCAGTGCTCATCAGGATTAAATTATTTCATTTTTAAAATGATTCTTCTGTACAATATTGCTATAAAAATAGAGCATCTTTGAAAATTATTGTGTGAAGTAAAAGTCTGAGAAATACTTGTCATTCTGAACAGCATAGTGGAATTGACACAATAGATACTAAGTAGAAAAATATATGTGACTTGGTCTTCTGAAAACTATTCTAGTTGAACAAAAAAACTAATTTTTTTTGTAGCTAAACTTGTTGCTATGTTTAAGAGTTTTTTTCATACTGGATTGAGTTGTCACATTTATATTTTTGCTTTACAACTTGCCTAGGTATATGATCACTCAGTGACCTCTTTAAACTTTATACTACCTCATATCAGGATATTTCCTGACTCAAGACACTGCCAACTCCATATCTCTAAGGAGGTTAAGAGTTTTAAAAATTAATCAGTGACTCTAATTTCACCTTCAGTGTATTTGCAGATTTTGATAATAATGTAGTTGGTAATATAGCTACATATTTCTTATTAAATCTAAAATTTGAGTTTTCCATCTTGATCACTTGCTTGGGAGTTTCCATAATTGGTAATCATTTAACTTTTTTCTTACAATTTTCTTTGCTGACTTTAATATGATATTTCATAAATTAGTGCTAATGGTAATTTTTTTCTTTTTGTACTGAGAAAATGCATGCATTGGAGTAATAAAATATTATAGACAAGAGAATATTTTGATCCTTCAAGAACACAAATATTAATGCAAGAAAATTTAATGTAGTAGTAAGGACACTGAACTAGGTTATCAAAGCTCTGAATTGGGTCTTAAGACTGCTATTTACTAGACCTTGGAGTAAATTTTTAATTTTGATAGTTTTACTTCTTACTGAAAAACAAGAAACTATAACACTTGCTGGTATATCTTACCTACAAAACTCTATGAGTATTATCTGATACCATCTTGGTAGAAAAATGGCAATTAGTGAGAAAGGGATTTTAAAAAGTCATTCAATGAAAATAAATCAAAGATTTATGATGAGGACATCTTAAAAAATTAATGTCATTGAGGAAGATACCATTTGTTGATTGTAACAGAACTCAAAATAACAGTTTTGAGAGGCAATTCAATTATATTCACAGAATTCTCTTTTCAGTTAATATACAATCTTATCCCTTGAGATAAATAATAACTTTGAATTCTCTTTTAGATATTTAATATGACTGTTAGACAGGTCTGCTTCTAATTACTTTGCCCATTTCAGTACCCCTAAAAACTTTGCTTTTTAAGAAATGCATTTTTATTTTATTTTCTAAATTAGATTATTATCTTTTCTATTTATTTTTGATATCGGTTTGACGGAATGATGGTGTAAGTTTCACAAAAATTTCAGTATCTACTCTTCAAAATTCTTCTGTTAATTCTAAACCAAAGAATAATATTTCTGATCTCACTCAAGTAAAATGAAGTTGTGATATTAGTTGTCTATCTTAATATTAGAGAATTTGAATAAATAAGTGATAAAGGCAATTGAGGAAGAAGAGGAAAATCAAAACAATTTTATTTCCAACCAATTCTAATGATGTGATCATTTTCATATAAAAGTTTTCTGCCCAAACCTGTATAAAAATGATGGTAGGTACATAAAAAAGATGAGACCCCTATGTGTAGCTGTCTGGGAAACAACCATTGACAATTTGCTACACTTAAAGAGAACACTTTAACTCAAGTAAGTTTCTATTTTTGGACATGTTTATTGCTTTCTTGACTGCCCAGTTTTCCCTAAAATGTATTGCCACTCTCTGGCATCCTCAACATGTTGTATCTATTTCTGTCTTTTCCTTCATGGTCATTCCATGCAATGTTGCCCTATGCTTGCTTCTCAATATTCTAAAAACATTTATCACCTATTACTAGCTTACCTCTCCATATATTTTGTTATCACAAATGTTTCTGCATTGTCCAGAACTTTACACTTGATATTCAGTAAGCATGATTTTCTAATGAAATTGTTGTATTCCAAAAGATTGTAAATTATTTTGTCTTGTCACCATCTCCCATGTTATTAATGAGAACTCATAGTTGGTGTGGAAGACGTTGCCAAAGAAATCTATGTGTTCACTAACACTGCTATGGGGTAAAAAATGTGAAACTTTGAGGTGAGTTAGCCTCAAATATATAACTGCATGGGAATTTTTTTTTTCTGGCCAACTTCTTGTTTTGATCAATTTTAAATCAACAGCAAAGCTGAATTACTAATGCTTAAGGTTTTACTATCTCAGCTTTTGTTACACTAGACACACATTCACACACACTTTTGCTGGATCATTTCTAAGTTAGTTGCATGAATCATGATGCTAAATATTTCTTAATGTTGTTCTCAAGAGTTAGAATCCCATTTTGTAATTGATAGGGTATTTTTATCTTGTATACCATCCATTATCAAATGACCTTAATTCTAACAATAATGTCTTTAGTAGATATTTTGAACCTAGTAGATATTAGATTCACTCTAATATGAATTGAATCTAATAGATACTAGATTCACTCAAGAATCACATGTTTATAGTTAATTGGCACAACTCTTTAGTCTATTTTCATTTAAACTAGTGTTCTGCCTTATATAAAGGAAAGTTTCAAGACTTCAAAACTTTTGAAGACTTCAAGACAGTTATTTCTGTGATGTAATCTGCATTTAATTATAATAGACAATTAAAATGAACTGCTTTCTCAGCATATCCCTATGAATCATGTAATATCAGTTTGATGTATTATTGGTGATTATTTTCTCTATCATAAAGGTACATTTTATAACTTTTGTAATTACTGTAATTATTGGGTTTTTTTGTGGGAGAAAGAACAGAGGGATATGAGGAAAAGAGAGTTGTAGTTATTTTTAAACTCTTATTTTATGTTTTAAATAAATCTCTCTAGTTTGTTTCTTCTAGAGATTTGCCAATAGTTTAGAGAAATTGATGACTTTTGGGGGTTCTTGTAAATATATATATACACCATATACATACATACACACAAATATATATACATACATACACACAAATATATATATACATATATACATACATATATATACATATATATGTATATATATATATATATATATATATATATGGAGATATACACACTCCACTTAAACCTAAGCACTCTCTCTGCTCTGCTGCTTTAATATCTAAGTTGGCCTCAATTATAATTTTGGAAGAGCTAGCATAACTATTCACTAAATTCTATAAATTTCTTCTTCATTAATGTATTAGGAATTGTGATGAACTTATTTTTGCGTCCTTGTTTTGGGTATTCCAGGCAAGGAGCTCCTGGAATTGTTACATGTTGCTTTACTAGATGTATTCTGAAAGCCAAATGAGTTCATCTGTGTAAATAGGAGTTTCCCTATGTTTCCTCTCTAACCAAAAGAGCAACACTTGAAAATAAGATACACTATAACAAAGAAAACAATACAAACTCAGTATTATCTTTACTGTGAATTTTTTATGTTTTGAAAAATCTCTTATCAGTGCTAGGAGAAAGTGTAATGAGAAAAAATCTTTGTCCCTTAGGAGGGATTCTTTCCTTGTCTATGAAGATGATGAATTATTTCCATTTTCTAATTTGGGAAGATAGCCAAATGTCCTACAGTGTTTGATCTTCTCTATTCTATAGAATTACGTGGACTTAACTGATCAAATTGACCATTTATATGTTTTTATTTGATTATCATTGTATGATAGTGGGTTATAATGATATACTCTAACTTTAAAACTGGCTGTTTTATTTAAATAGTAATGAAAACATTATTCTCATCACCTAAATTTAGATCTATCTTACAGTGTAACAATTTTCCTAGAAAAGAATTATTAATGAGAAATAGCATCATGTCTGCAAATGAGGGTGAGATCTATGCCTTTACTGGATTTCTTACAATCTGACATTTATTGTTTCCAAAGTAATAATTTCCAGATGACTAATTTGATCAATTTTGTCATACTCCTCAGATAATCAAGGCACAACCAAGTTTAATTTATAATATCAGTTCGCTGTCTTGAGGGATAAGTAAGATATTCTCAATACAGTTAAGTGATTATCTAGAGCTGACACTTCAGGAAGCTTGAATCTATTTTGTGCTTCCACTGTATTCATAATAAAATTCATAATATAAATCTGATCAGATGACCTGCAACTTCGCTTAAGACCTTTACTGTATGAAACATTTGAAAAACTCTATATATTTTGTTTTCTGGGACTTACTAAAAATAGAAAACATTTTGGGTTCATTATCTCTTTCAATATTAGTATGAATAATAAAAAAAAACAGCATCTCTCTATTCTATAAGACATGGGAGATCTAAATAGAAAACCAAAATGGTGAAAGTACAGACCATTTCAGAGTGAGTATGCTCCTGCTCCATGAGATAATAAAACTCATCTGGACCAGCAAAATGTGGTTACTTACCTTCTATTTATCATTCAGGTGTACATTGTGAAAGCAATTTATGACTAAGGACAGATAAGTGTTATTATGATGTCCAATCCTGGGAAAATTATATGTTGTTGACATGCTATGAGAGTTCTCTTGCATGAAAGTGTTTTTCTTTGCAAACCCTTTTCTTAGCACTTTTTTTCTGTCTTAGAGTTTTAGATCCTTTATAGGAATACTGTGAGAGGTTCATTTAATGAAAATGATTTGTCCGAAGGGGCATTATAGTGTTTAGTGTAAATTGGAAATACCTCTTTAGTTAAAAATTTCAGATTCTCGATAGTATTTTATCTCTTTCAACTAAACAGTTAATCACGCTATTTCCTGATTGTTATTCCTGGGCTTTATTTTTGATATGTTTTTGATTTATTTTTTTATTCACTAAATATTTTACAATGTATCTAGCAAAAGCAGGAAAGGATAGATCACAAATTTGAAATGTGTTTCCCAGCCATGAACTTAATAAGCAACCAGTGTTCACTATAGAGACTGAAGTTTTTATATTTTAAGAACACTTTAAGTCAATGATATTTGAGTGACTCTGACTAATTTGAACTAGTTCTTCCCAATTGTTTAATGTTCCATAAAAGAACTACTGCTAAAAATAATGATATGTTCACTTCTAATTTTCAAATAATTTTTGCATGAATGTTGCTTTTAATTTAAATAACATTATATAAATTAACAATCTGGATCTAAAATACTTTTCACCCTTTTGTGATATATCTGTTAGACATTAAAATAACTTTGCCTTTTTTTAGGATCAGCCTTGTATAGCATTGGCAGGTATAATCTTTTTCTTTTACAAAAGGATTGTGACAGATTTGAAATATAATTTACAACTATGACCCAAATACTAAGGCACTTATCTTTTTCAAAGAAATGATAGTAACTCAGTTCTGCTCCATAAATTTTGTTTAGTTATTTAAATAGAGACAAGGACATTGTTTTAAGAAAATAAAATGAGTGCTCTCAGTTTACCAATTTGTCTGTCATTAGAGGTTCAAACTGTTGTACACTCTTCTAGGATCATTAGGCAACCTTGTAATAAGGTGGGAAAAAATGTAAACGTCTGGAACAATTTGTTCATAGCTCTAAGTCTACAACCATGGTCTTAAAAGCTCCCTAGTGGCCAGAATAGTTTCAGAATTCCCGTGTGATATATAGCATCGCAGACAAGGTACTATGAAAATTTCTACAGATGGCTGCTTAATGTGTAAATTAATCTGACTTAGTAAGGATCATGCCAGTCACTGGCAGCTATAATTATAGATCAGAATAAAATCTTGCTCTACAAATTTGTTCAACCAAAGAACTGTAGCATATACACAAGTTTATTTAAATACTTTAATTATTTACTGTCAGAATTTGTGACACTTGTGTGCTTCAACTTGCAAACACTAATAGAAATGATATAGCACCGTGTTACTGGCATAAAAACAAGCAAGGTAATTTAAAAAATACAGGAAACATTGCAATGCAACAAAACCAAACATCTATCTTGAAATATAATAGATTTTCAAAGCAGATGGATCAAGTAACAGACTACTCAGCATGGGCATTTTGAAGGATCTAATTAAATATGAAGCAGACACTTTTTTACATTTTTATAACTTTAAAATTAAAATTTAAGTTATCCCAATGAAGCCCTTATTAACTAGTGGAATTTGGAAGTCTATTTCCACTTCAAGGTAATGATTTTAAGACAAGCGTATTTGTATGTAATGAGATTCATATGAACTTTAGCTTTTATTAGGAAGGCACGAACCTTGGAAACCACATCTGTTCCTGTTACTAGTTCTAGAAAACAATTCCCATCCTCCTATTAACTATGAGAAACAAAAGTCTCTGGAAAAGCTGATCTGCAGTTGACAGAGAATCTTTTATTTATTTATTTTTCCTAATGTAAGCTTTCCTCCTGCTTTTATACAATTAAAGTAAATCCTACTTAAAATATACAAACTTGAACCTCTCATTCACACTAAAGGAAGATGTGGAATAAGATGATAGTTGATATTATACATTTGAAATCACCCTATTCCCTTTGATGACAAGTTTAAAGAGGTAACATTAACCAACTCTCTGCCAAATGTTGAGGAATGTGCCCTTCTCTCTTACCATGATGCCAGTCTGTCAATGAAGAGTTGATTAAGCTATATCCATCTGTCTGCACATTCATTAAGAAGGTGTGTAGCATAATATAAGGAACACAAGGCTGAAAGTCAGGACCTTGGTTTCTGCAAGAATAAGTGATTGTCAGCAAAACACTTAACCTCTGTGAACTGTACTTACTTCAAAAATCTAAAGGCTTGGTCCAGAAGATAGTTCTAATATTTAATTGTTCTATATTAAAAGGGGCATTTATAATTGTAAAGAAATAACTTAGCTACATTTGGCCATTTCACAAAGTTTATCTCAGAGACAGAGGTGTGTCAAACCAAATATTTGATTCTAGTTTTTCATGTCACCTCAAAGACACACAAAAAACTCACTTTCAGGTATGCTCTTTCATAGTGCTTTTGGTCACCAGAGAAACATTTATAATTCACTGAGACCTCAATTTTTCAGATTTTGTGTCATTCCTTTATATTAAGATATTTTTCTGTAGGCTTTCAATTTGAAGTTAGTTTATTTACTCTTGGGTTTGTGAAACTAGGAATCTGAATGTTTATTATGAAGTCACTAGTGAGGTGCATGTACCTAAGTCATCCATCAAGATAGCTTGTTCTGGGGTCCAGGACAGATGAGTTTGAATGAAGAAAGCGGGGGATATTACTGAGGAGATAAAACTCACTTGGGACATGAATTAGGAGCATACAGAAAAGCCAGAAAAGCAGGAACTTCTGAGTCTCAAGGTGTTGGAGATACATACAAAATAATGATATTCCATTAGTATATTTTTATCACATGTATCTGAAAAAGACAATTTCTTCTGTCAATACAATCCTATGTGTCTAACTGGGTTGGTATATCACTCTAGTATTCTCATTAAAGCTGAGGCAGAAAACTGTAATGTAGCTGATGTAAAGGTTTTAAATTAGTCCAGATTTTTTTAAAGCAATAAGACGGAAAAAATTGTTTGACACCTGGGCTTGATGTCAAAAGGAAAGCAGAGATTAGTGGAGAAAATGGCAAAGAACTCATCTGAAAGGGGTGTTTCTGGTGCTCAGTTTCAGTCAGTTCCACACAACTGTTGGCTCAGAGTTGTGATGCCTTTTGCCACAAAATTTTATAACCACGTTTCCATTTTTAAAGGTAAAGTTGGCAGACATTTAAAAATATAGTTAGAATACTGTGCAGACCAAACAAAACACATTCGAAGGCTGAATTTGACCCAAAGGCCACCGCTTTTCAAACTTGAACCTCTCATTCACAATAAAGGGAGATTTATTCTAAGTATTAGTCTATGTTATTATTCTAAAATTATTCTAAGTATTGTTGCTATACTTGATAAACCAATACTACTCATTTAATAGACAGTAAATTTAATGAACAAATACAAAACTTGTCTGCAATTACCCATTAGCTATCTTAGTCTGATTTACTAGATATTAGGTTGGTCCTTCATCCATTGTTACAGATTTTCAGGGATTAAGATTTTAAGATTTTTTTCCATAAATAATATGGATATTTAAGACTATACAAACTGTAGAATCAATATCCACTCATTAATGTGCACAAAATAGGAAACATTTTAGAAACAGTATCATCCATTCAAAAATTTAAGTATATTTATTTAAAATTTTTGAAAAAAGATCATAATATGCACCTTGCTCGCAAGTTCCAGAATTACTAAGTTCCTAAATATGTGTGTAAATCAATGTGTTTTTTTTTTAATTTTTCAATAATTTTTATCTCATTAGCTGTACACTGGTAGGCAACCAGTGTTTATTTTTTAATTCTTTTTTAAGTGGCAATGAAAGAAACATTAAATCCAGTTATGTTGTTGCTCTATATTTGCTCTGAAATCAAACACCAGAAAGAAAATAGTCTAACTCATCATAGATTAATGATATCAGTAGCATGAAAAATAATTCAGTACTCTTAAAACATCTTAAACTAAATTTGTAGTTAGGACCAGAGGTGTTATTCATTAGTTATCATACTCTTTCTTCTGTTTCATAGAATCCATATTTGGTTAAGGTAATACTCTAGGGAAGAGATGCCAAATACGTTTAGTTTAGTTTTCTATAATTTGAAAAGAAGGCATAATTTTAAAGGGATCTGTAGAAAGTTAAATCAATAATAATAGTAGTAATAAACCCTGTAAATCTGACTGTAGAACTTTGAGGGAGCGCACTGGATGAAGGTGGAGACCTATGGATGTACTCTTTGTGGGTGTGGTGTGCTAAGAACATGTGATGGGGGAGATCCTATGCCAATAAAATACAACATTGTAAACTAATGTACCCACAATTAAAAAAAAATAAAAGTTTCCTATAACAAAAGCCAACTTCTTAAAATTATGGTCTCTGTTTCATGGAATAAATATTTTGATGATGTGTACATATGGGTGAATATAAATTGAAAAATTTAAGGATTATACTTGAGTTTTATATTTGAAATATAAAATATGTTTATTTTTGATATAAATATCAGACAGCACAATTAAAAAAACTATTTTCTAAGCTTCTAAGTTTCCTCAAGGAAAGAATGAGATGTGAATTTCAACCTTTTTGTTTATTTGTTGTTAAAAAGAAGGAATAAATTAAAAAGGATTTGAGAAACACTGGCATGGAGGCTTTTCTCAAAAACACAGCAGGAATTAAGTGCAAAGAAGCATTTAGTGCACTTTTTGTGTATATCTTTTTAAAACTCTGTTTCTTCCTCTAACTGGCAAATCTAAGAAATACAAGAATATCTGTAACTAAATAAATTGAGCTGAAACTGACATTTTGAAGAGTACGATAATGTGTGATAAGAGTATGATAATCTAAACCTATTTGGAAATGCATATAAATAAATACAATAAAATTTAAACTACTTGTGCTAAGATTTCTTTTTGGGTCATGCTTCAATAAGAATTTTAGAAATGTGAATAGTGCCAGGCATGGTGGCATGTGCTTTCAATCCTAGCCTAAGAAGGGAGGCAGAGAGTAAGAATAGCTTGAGTCCGCGGGTTCAAGACCTGCCTGGGGCAACATAGCAGGACCTAGTCTTAAAAAATAGCAGGGCATGGTGGCAAACGTCTGTAATTCCAGCTACCTGGGAGATTGAGGTTGGGGATTACTTGAGTCCGCAGTACCTGGGGCAACATAGGGAGACCTACTATCACTACCTCAAAAAAGTGAACAATTACATACATGAAGAATTTATTTCAATATTGTTTCTAAAGGTAAGGAATTGAAATCAGCACATATCAAAACAATAAATGATTGATTCAAATCATCTATAAAATATCCACAGTGATATTCAGAGTAATAATGTTTAAAATTTTCTGTCAGTTGGTTATTTCTCTATCAAATCACCTTTTCTACATATATATGTAGTCAGTGATTACCATATTTTAATATCGTATTTAATATACTTTAATATATAGTTATATATTTATATGTAATATAAACTATAAGATATTTTAATATATATTTAATATTTAATATATATTATGGTTTAATATATATAATATATAATAATATATTTTAATATAGCTTATTTGCCAGCATATAAGCTAATCAGCTAGAGTTGACTGATGACATATTCTTTGTTTTGTCCACGAGAAGCCAGTATGATGATTTTGATTTTTTAAAAAAGACTTAGTACTCTTAAGGAGAATACAAAATAAATTGTCTCCATATATGTATAGCCAATGCTTAGCACAGTGCCCTACATTTAGTAAAATGCCAGTGTATTTTGCTTAATAAATGAATGAATTACTCTGAGTTAATAGCATTTGTTCTCTAGTGTGAATACATGGTTTGGTGATAAAATTTAAGTCTTAAATGTAGTGGAAAATTAAAATTTACTGAGTATTTTGCTCCTAATGAAATAATGAATTCAGTGATTAACAGTAGTTAAAAACACAAGAAAAGACAAGTAAAATAGGCCTTATTTGCCTTCCATGGAAGTATACAACAACTTTAATGAAGCATTCTTGCCTAAAATTGAACCTGAAACAGATCAAGTTGCTCAAGATCCAATTACCAAAAATACAAAGAGTGAAAGAACATTAAACAACTTTATGGGGAATCTCATAACCAAAGTCCAGAACATAAGAACTAGAGAAGAAATGACCAATTTTACCAACACATAAACTATAAAATGAGCAAAACAGCCAAGGAGAATACACATCAAGAAATCTAATACATAAATCAATGTAAGGTATCTTTGGTATTTTTGGTATTTATTTGTATCTTTTTTTTATTCAAGCAAACAATAGAGCAACACAATGAAGGGGGAAATTTGATCTCATTATTTAATACCAAATAAATGTTAACTTTATCCATGATAATAGTATAATGATTCTCTTTTTGACTTGTTCTTATATTTCAGAGGTACACACAAGCATATCCATGTATAATGTATTTTAGCTGGTTGGAGAGAGGAATGGGGTGAACATGAATACATATGAGTTCATATTGTTGAAACTGAGCAATGGATATATGGTCATTTGTTATAGATTTGTGTAGATTTAAAACATTTTTCTAATAGAATATTTTAAAAGTAAGATTTTAAAATATTTCTAAAGACAACATAACAAAATAGCCTAGAAAACTGTTTTAGTAAGGAATCATCAGTTATTGAATTGACAATAAACTGACTGATAAAATATTTTCTTTGTTTTATCCATAGGTCAGTATATATGCATGTAATTTTGACTTCTTTGATTTAGTGCATGTAGGAAGAGTAAAGAATAAAATTATTCATTTGTGTGTATATGAGTGGATAAATGTTAAATAATTATTGATCTCAGTATTACAAATTCCTCATCTGAAGAAAGAACTAACACTTTGATTTCTTTGGTATTTAATTATTAGTTGTTTGAATACCTCTTTTAGGTACTCAAATTTTATTCAAAAGACTCCTTAAAGGCTTCCGGTAGGAATGTCATGTCTACAATACAAAGTAGAGTTAATTAGATGTACCAAACAGAACACAGAGATTAGCATAAAGTATAGTTAACCTTGTCTACCATATGGCTAATTGTATTTTCTTACCACATGTGAAGAAATGATTATGGAGTAAATTCATGTTCCAATTTTACCATAGCTTACAAAAAACCACTTTAAAAATGGTGTTAATAGCCTCTCTGATGGTTTATTTTATATCTCTACTTTGCTGAAACAAAGCCCAGATATGTGCTTAGACACTACTCACAGTGTTTCCATGAGGATATATTTGGATGAGACTTAGATGAAATTAATGGGTTCTGAGTAAATCAGACTGCCCTTCATAATGTGGAAGGATCTCATTCAGTTGGTTGAAGGCCTGAACAGAAACAAAGACAAGATATTGCACCAGACCACCTTTGCACATAAAATAAAGCATCAGTTCACTTGGATCATTCACTTGGTAGATCTACAAGCTTTGAACTTTTTAACCACCATAATTACATGAGTCAGTCTCTTAAAGTCAATCTCTTTCTCCATGTATTGCTATAATATGTAAAAGGTAACATATACTTATCATATATATACATGTATATATACACAAAAAGTATATACACATAAACATGTACATATACATATATATAAAACTGGGTTTGTATGCAAATACATGTATATAAAACATGTATATAAACATGTGTATACACAAACTGTATATATACATGTCTATAAAACTGTGTAGTATATACATATATAATTGATTCTCATTCTCTGCAGAACCCTAATAGGACCTCAGACAAAATTTCAGATATGGTAAAAGTTACAATTCAGATTGAACTTGTAAAAACATTTCACAATAAGAAATAATAAGATCATATTAATAATAAACTGTAGCAACTACATATCAGAATGCCTACTTTGCTTTTAATTAATTTTACTTCCCAAACTTGTCTGACATAGTATTTTTAGATTACTATTCATCATAGAGTTTTTTATTTTAATTAGTACCTTATTTGATTGTATTATACTCATTTTAAGGAAAATCACATATTGTCTCACTATGAATTGATAGTGATACAAATCTTATTTCTGAAAAATGGGTTACATCATTATAAAAACTCCATCAGTTGAAAATACTGTGAGTTGAACCATAATTCAGATACCACCTACATGCTAAAATGTTGGCAATACAGTACATTATATTACAGTACATTATAATTACATTACATATTAATTATAGTACATTATACAGTACAGTATAATATTGGTTGTTTATTTCAGTGTGCATGTGATTGCCTGGCAACTGTGATTTGCTTCTACTGCTTAGTATTATGAGGGTGTAACTCATCTGACATCACAGCCTGGAGAAAATATCAAAATTAAAAACTCAGCATTTGAAGTCTTTTTCTACTAAATGCGTTTTCAGATTCACAAAATAATTCTTTAATGAAGTATCTCGTTGGGACTTTGTGGGTTTCTTAGAAATTGGAGAATGATGTCTTTCACTTTTCCTGGAATATTGTTGAGCATTTCTCATATTGGAGGAGATTCCTCCATCCTTTTTAATTATTTATTTTGAAGTATCTCATTTTATACTCTAATTCTATCAATTCTTTTTCTGTTCTTCATTATTTATTCTTTTTCAGAGCAGGAAAAATCTTACACCTTTTCCAAACTTTTCACTCTTTTTTATTATTATTCAAAAGGATAGGTTAATTGAAAAGTGACAGGTGCATCAAGGATACTTAGCAGACATATGCGGGCAGACAGAGTTGCCCCTGAAAAGGACACGTTTATGAATGGAGAAACCTGCAGATGACTGACAGAGCTGCCTCTACAATTTTGTAGAGGGTTAAGCTTGGCAAAGAGAAGCACCTGCACAGGCACAGATGGACAGAGTGGCTCTCACTACTTCATAACATAACCAAATTCAGTCTGTGATTTAGCATGTGCCTGAGGGTTTCACTTCACTTGCTGTATATGTTTATTTCTATATGTTCTTTTTAGCAAATAAATCTTATTCTCTGTGTTTTCCATTCTTGTTTATTTTGTATGCCATTTAGTGAAGCTTTTGTATTATCTAATCATCATTTTGATATCTAAAATCTACTGGTTATAATTTTGCTCATTTCTTCTGACTTCAAGACTTATTTTGACTGTTTTGATAAACATGAGATTGTTTTATTCATCTGATATTTACTTTTACTACTGTCAAACTCTGATATAACTTACTTTTATTTGGTTGAGTTTTCCAGTCCTCCTATTTTCACAACTTTCACATTTTCTAAGTAAGCTTACTGTTCTGATTTCAAGTTTCTTGATAAGAGGAGATCTATACTTTGTGATGATTAGCTATATATTTAAAATTATTTTATATCATACCCAACATTTGGAAATATTGAGTTGAAAACTGATTAATAGTATCTATTCCTTTGTACCTTAATTTTCTCCCTCCCTTTTTCCTTCTGTTGTATATCTTTTTTTTTAAATGAAATATTTATATTGAGCACCAGTTACTATGCATATTGATAGGGACTGGAAAGTAAGAGAGACAAAGAAGAATAATTGTGTAATAATATAATATGATATATCATATGAAATTTTATGAATAAAAAGCTGTGAACACAGAGTATAGGGACTTCAGTCATTCTAGCAACATGGGAGGAGAAACAGAAAATGTACATTGGGGAACAGTAAATTAGGTTCATTTTAGGTATGTAATCAGGACAAATTTTGGCAAGTGTAGATAAAGGCTCACTTGAAAATATAATAAAAAGAAATGGCTTTGATTTTTAAAAGATTGTTCACAGTGATGGTAAATACTTCTGCATTTTACTGGCTAGTAAATAGTACTTGTAAGGGAGAGAGGAGTGGAAAATAAAAATGCAAAAGCAGATTCATGATGAGAAAGTTAATATTAGACTAAGGAGTTTGAATTTTATAAGTAAGATACAGTGAATACAGTAGGTGGGTTGTGGAATGTATTTGACATTTCTTGAGAAGAAAATTACCTGATAAAAGTTTTGAATTTGGCTAGAATTTTTAGAAAATTATGTGGGTACAGAGATGGGGTTGCTAAAATAGCTCACTAGTCATGTAATTCTAGAGATAAATAATAATTGTATGATTACTTTTTTCATGGAAGCAATTGGCTAACTCGTGGTTTTGTCAGGAAAACAGAAAACTTCCTATGTGTTTTATTTTGGAAGAAATTAAAGTAAGCTAGAAGATAATTAATTGTTGCATGGTTGGAAATAAAAACATAATAGAACATGTTTTAGAAAAATCATACAATGCTAATAATTGAAATAATCTTTCCAATGATCTTGGAACATGTTAAACTAACGAGGGTGATTCACTGAAATGAATTGGAAATTTTTGTAAAACTGCTGGGAATCAGCTGCCGCAAAATTTCCCTCTGCTGTTTACAGGACAAAAATGCTTTCATTATCTCCTGCCTTCCAGATACCACTCAGTACAGTTTCATTGATGAACCTAAAAAGTAACTTTGATGTTCCAGCCAAACTGGTTTCAGCTTCCTAGATAACTGGGGCAGCAATCTTTTTTCCAGATTTTGAGATTAACAGAAAGTTTGGTGAACTTTCAAATTTACTACATAATTCTTAACACTTTGCTTAGTGCACAATATTAAAATCATTATGAAGTTCTTAGAATTTAATCATTTGGTTGAAGAAATAACTAAGGTTTAGAAAATTACTCATATCTAAAAACATGATTCCTAAAATCGAAGAAGTACTAGTGAAGACATTAATAATGCAAAATATGTTTGCATTTTGTTACTAATGTTTGTATTTTGTTCCATTTGTTTTCATCATTAGAATTTAGACCCTGTATGACAGGTTTATTAAAAGAAAACATTCTGGATAAGGATCTCAGATTATTCTAAGTAATAAATTAATTCCATTGAGATGGATTCTACTCCCACATGTTAATTAAAATATATAGAAAATGAAATCGTTCACAAACCTGCTAAGGAACCTTTATCCACTAGCACACCAAAACACATACCACTCAACCCCTAATTAACACGTACGTAGGAAGTTTCCTTTTGGGTGATAAACTAAAAATCATAACTACATGAGACCTTGAGAAAAAAATGTACTTTAAGTGGTCAGTTCAGGATTTTGACCAGTCATGATTTATAACACATCTAAATGAAATATGAAGCATATATTTCAATTCTTTGTTTCAAGTAGAATTATATAGTCTACACTAAATAATGTGCAATGACTTTGATTTTATACTGTCATTTATTTTCTCTTTTTATGACTTTTCAAACAAAACAAATAGTTATACTTTAAAAATTTGAACATTAACTGGAAATCTATTATTTCAAAAATCAGAAAAGATCTTTTTTGTTTGATCATATTTTCCAAATATCTGCTTAAATTTGGATGTTCCATAGCTGGACTTTGAATGAATATTCGAAATATAATTCAGAAACCTTTGGCTCATCATTTAATGTGTATTGAATTTAGTGTGGAGAAAATTGAACATAAAATAATTGAAAAAAAGAAAAGGAGAAAAAATCAATAATATGTCTGAGGACCAGAAACTATATCTCTAAACCATTTCTCCCCCTCCTTCTTTTCTCCTCTTTTTTTCCCCAGCTATTCCTAGAGTTTTCAGTACAGAATGATAATATTCATTTCATTCTGTGTCAGTACATGACCTCAATTTATAAATGCATCTAAATTTGCCATCCATATAAGTGTGTGTGTGTGTGTGTTTTAAGAGATGCAAGCCAAACATTTCTTTTAGTAGGTTAATGTAAGTAGTCCATTTACACAAAAAGACCTTTACAAGTCCTCAAAGAAACCCATTAAAGAGGTTTAGGGATATTACATTGCAGCTTCCTTCAAACACTGAATTTTCATTGACATTATTATGCTGACAATAGTTTTAAAAATGTCTTATGTGGCTCCAGAGACCTTTGAACATACTTAATAAATTAGTTAAATAATAGAATGCTTTAACTAAATAAATACCTGAAAAGTGCACTTTACCCCTTGGCAAAAATCCACCACTCCATACTGAGTGCAAAATAAAATCAAGTCTCCCATTAATCCCCTCCCTTACTTGTTTTTCTCACCGTTTTCATTAAAATGAATACTCTTAAAATTTAAACCTTGCAGTTCTCACCTCTAAAGATTGCAGAAATGATTATTTATGGGATATCAAGGAAGGATATACAACACCAGTCATTCTGTCACAGGGCTTTGAAGTATAGGTCGTTTTTTGTTTTGTTTTGTTTGTTTTTTAAATGCTCCTGTTTCTATTCTTAAAATTGCTAGGTTTTCAATAGCATGCAGAGAATATTGCAGAGCTTGTTTCTTAGAGTTACGTGGATTGTTTTTCTTCTACATAGGATAATGTCCTCATTGCAGCTACTCTGATGAGGACATGCTTCAGCTTGTCTTTTAAGAGCACACTTAGATTGAAGAATGAGAGAAAAAAGGACTTCTCTACATAATGAGAGAAAAAAGGACTTCTCCACATAATGTTCTCAATATTTCATCTTTCAAAGTAAGTATATTGATACACAGAAAATATTATTCTGTGTATGTATGTGAAAGCTAAAGAATAGATTAAAATACTGTTTTCAGATGGAATTGATTTAGCATTCATCAACATATACCAATAGCTCACATAGAAGAAAGAAATAATTTCATTTAACTTTTGGGCAAAAATTTGTGTGCCTGGTCTCCCTTGTTGTTTAAAACTTGTCTTTCCCATATTGAGCTCATGAAAAGTCATCTACAGTTAGATTTGATTCTAACTGAAATAAGCATCTTTGTTAAGTCCTGGGGGAATTCTAGCTTACTTTTTAGAAGTATGATGCCCTGGTATTATTTTGACTTGCTCTTGTATAAATGATAGATCTCTTGCCAAGTTGTTATCAGTACCCACAAGGTCCTCTAGAGTCATAGTCAAGAGTTAATATCCATTGGAAATCAATCCAGTTAACTTTTCTGAATACACAGAAGAATCAGTCACATTACTTGCTTGGTTCAAAAGCCAATAAATAGTGGTTAGAAGCCAGAGGCAAAATATCCAAGTCTTCTCTTCAGAATATTTTCTAAGACTTCATATTTCATTTTCCTGAAGGTCAAAAGCAGCTCTAAAAATTAGCTATTTTTTATATTCTAATTTTAATTTCATTCAAGGAACCCAAGGAAAGAAGTAACATTATCAAAATTATCAAACATTATCAAAAAAGAAGTAACATTATCAAAATAATTTACCTTCATTTGTGCTAGGGAATGTTTGATAGGATATATGAATAGATGGGAAAACAGCAAATTGAAATAAAACTGAAATAAATACATTTGATTAAGGTATTAAAAACAACTTTTAAAGCAAATACAAAAATCCATGTAAATATTTATTAGTAAAATATCCAGTTATGTGCAAAGCAGGTATTAATGTCTTTATAATTGAGATAAAACTATGATTAGATCATAGTCATACTTCACTTTAATATAATTGTTTTCACATTAAATATGTCAACATAAAACAAAGTAATACAGTTTATATAAATATTTAATAAAGTCATGTTTTACATACCACTTTTCCTTGTCTTTCATGAAGCTCTACTTATCAGCACTACTGGTGATTCTATGTTTGCTATTTGAAACTCAAAATGTCAAATCTCTCAAAATCTTTCTCTGTGATTTGAAACTCATCCTATGTGTATTACTTGTATCTTGACTCATTGCCTTTAGGAGTCAGAATGGGAATTATGATAATTTAGATTATATGCTCTCTGCCAACTCTAAGGTTTTTGCTACCCAACTCCAAATCTAACCTTCTTTGTAATTCTGGAGCTAGTTTCTGTTAGCATCTCCTTTGCCAACTGGCATAATGCTAAACTTTGTCAAAGGGACATTATAGGGCCACTGCAGGAGGAAGAGGTATCTTGCCCTGGTTCCAATGTGTTTCTTTTTCCTGCAATATGTGACTATCAACATATGCAGGACATTCAAAAGAATTTATTCTCTGGATATTTTTACTAGCATCCTCGCAGATGACTTCCTAGTGAGTCTTGTTGACAGTTCAACATGCAGTGAATTTTCTGTGTTCAGTCTTATTCTTGACACTTCACCAAACTTCTTTCTCAAACAGTATGCCATTGTCACATCCTCCCCAATGAGAAATGTAGGGGAGTGCGCTATTCTAAATTTGCTTCTTAGCTTGGTACTCTTCTTTACTTCTAAAATTGTGGGTGATTCATAATGATGCTATTCCTGCATTCTTTAGGGGCCTCTTCTTCTTGGTGATTTAACTAATAACTTTTACATTACTTTATTCCTGTGCAAGTAGCCACTATGTTTTATCTCTCCTGACGTCCCTGAATGATTCATTTCTTATAAGTTCCAGCTGACTATTACTTGTTATTCAATCTTTAGATTTTCAAAATAGAATGCTTTTTGGAAATCTTTTAATTACATATATTGACACTCATTTCTAAAGCACCATGTGGACAAATTTGTCTTTTAATATGGCAATTTTCTAATTCTGCTATAGATTGATGGGGAAGCAGATAAGTGGGAACAGAAGCACAGAAGAGGGAAGAATTTGGCAGAGGAAGGGAAAGTTCAGATCACCTAATATAATTTTAGAAGTGAGTAAAAAAGTAAGATTTCTCTCTTCATGCAAAATATATTGCCTCCTCAAATGTTGCCAAGAAGGAATTCCAGAATGTGCACACACCCCCACACTCACACCCACACACACATTATTAAAAACATATAGAGAGTTGAAGTCAAGGATTGAATTATCCATGGAAATGGAAATGATTTCCCATTTCATTTCAACATGAGAGGAAACTTGAGGCTGCCGAATTTTAAAAGGGCAAATTGGCACTTTTTTGCTGCTAAGAGTTTTAAAGATTTAGAAGGTGGAAAGGAGAAAAAGTGCAAGCAATTTAAAAAATATCTATTATTTTTGAACTACTTCAAATAAATGTGATATGATTTTGTCACTTTACAGAGATCTAATTGTATATTCAAGCAAGCAAGTCAGTTTCAAGGGTTTGTTCCATTTTTAGAATTCTCTTCCTTCACATTAAAAACCAAGAACAAAAGGGACAGTCAGGTGAATAGTGTCTGCTAATCTAGATACTGGCCACTCAACCTTGGCATAATGGTTAACTAACGAAGACTGAATATTTGAGCAGTTTGAACAGTTTAGCATACAGAATCATGGAGTGCATCTTTATTTTTCATCTAGGCAGCTGGGCAGAAAATTAGCCAGTTGAACTCCATCTGTCTCTATCTATTCTCATTAGGTTTTTTAGGAAACATAACATTCTGTTTTGTGTGTGTGTGTGTGTGTGTGTGTGTGTCTGTGTGAACATACAAAGAGGGACATATATATAGGTGTATGTGTGTATCTCTCTGTATATGTGTGTGTGTGTGTAGCTGGTTTCTGAAGACTATGAATTACCCTAATGCAAAGGAGTTATGAAAAGTATTACATGCCATGCTAGTAGACTTGAATATTTCTTCTAAAGTTTGACTTGTATTGATATCTCCCATATATCACATAGATATGCTGTTAAGAAAAAATATGTCATTTTAATAATACAATGTGAACAATATCAATAGCAATTTACAAAACAATTTAAAAAATTAATACTATTTCTATGGGCCTTACCATAGAAAAAGCAATATGAAACACATAATCATGGGAAAGATAAGTTTCCTTCATTCAAAGAGCTCTTTAATGAATGGGATTGAAAAAAAACAGATATTTGATAAATTTTATTTCTTAGTAGATAGTGGTAAGCATTGTAACCAAGGAATAAGCAAACTGCTAGAAACCCAGCTGACAAAGATGATTAATTCTTCCTGAGGTTACAAAATTGTGATAAGAAGAACAGTTAGGTTATCCAAATAGAAGTTAGAGACAACTACCTAGTTAAGGAAATGGAAAAAATATATAGAATGTTTGAAAGTAGTGGTGTACTCAGGCTAGACTATGAAGTGTTGAGTAAAAAAAAGAGCAAAGTAGATTAGTGACTTGCTAAGGGATTTAGATGCCATTGTTTGTAAAATTCTATTGCCAAGACGTTTTCCAGATCTGAGGGGTTATATCGTCATATCTGTGTTTTAAATAATGGATGTTTGCAATGCGAGAAAGGTATCTTGAAGAAGAAGGTAGTAGTTTCTGGGGGCTTACATACGTCCTTGGAATAATGCACGGCATTTGACAATTAGGGCCTGAACCATAGAAGGAATGGTGAGGAGGAAGCACAGAGGACAAATTCGAAAGACATTTCAAAGATATATTGAGAGGACTTGGTTGATTAGATTTAAAGGGTCAGGAGAGGTTGGAGTCAAAGATGACAAAAGTTTCCTAGCCTATGTGACTGGGAGGAGAGTGGCCCCATTACTGGAGCAAGGGAACACAAAGGAGCAGCGTCTTTAGGGCGGGGGTGGAAAGATAATGAGTTCAATTTGGAACATCTTGGATTTTGAGTGTCTATGGGCCAACAAGCTTCATATTTTCTAAAACTGAAAGGGCTTTGGGGGCAATCATCTAAAATAATTGTAATATTAAAATATAATTTATAAATGTCACCCTGATGTAAAAATATTTAGCTACGCACATCATTAACTCACAAACCATGCTATTTCCAAGAGGCCTATGTATACACATTAGGTCTAAGGTGTAAAAGTCTATCCATTAGAGAATGCAGTCCCAGACAATTACATTTGATTTGACCTACCTCCTTGTGCATTTTGGAGATGTGGATTAAAGAAAGAAAGTATTTTTTTTTCTTATTTAACAAAAAATATTTTAGATTTCTCTTATCTAAAGATATTTGAACTTGAAGTTAAGTTTTAGAAAATAGGCTGCTCTTAGGTAGATTTTGAGGAGAGAATCAAGTAAATAAATCAAGTACATCAAATAAAATAGATTATTTTTAGTGAAACTATTTCTTTTAAACTATTTAAACTCAAAAGTACTTAGTAATTCTTTCTAACAAATCACTATATTATGCCTTCTTATGACTACTCAATATTTAGATTGGATTGTAGAAGAAAATAAGCAATAAGATTACTACTAAATTTCTAATTCATTTTATTTAATACTATTAAATTTGCTTAAATCAAGTGCACTTGAGCAGTTAGTAGAAAGGATAGTACTAGGTAAATTATCTGTAAGGCATATTATGCAGACTTTTAAAACTTTGGGAATTAGAGATGATATTAAGTTTTAGTATTTTTCCATTGTTTTAAATTAAGGTGACAGTTTACAACACTGTATAGATGTCAGCTAAATGGTTTCTCACCTCAGCAACTCTATATGCCGTATTACACCCACTAGTCCAGTTACTATCCGCTACCAATCAATTGGCCATGAGTGTTTGAAATTCCGTTTTTGCCCATGTACCCTTATATTCACCCAGTATGGAATTCTTTGAATATTCAGTCAATTATACAGAGATTAGTCAGTCAGATGTTCAAGTTGTGATTAAAACTGAGCAGTAATTTCAACTCTATTAAAAGTTTTTGAATCAAATACAAAGCTTACGAAGTGACATGCACCAACATTGCAGTTACATACATTGTACTTTGATATTTAAAATACCCCAGTTTTAATTCAATACTGACTGCTACAGCTTACCCCTCAGCTTTTGGAATAAGCAACTTATCCCAGGTAATTATTTCGTTCATCCCAGAGCTTACGATTTATAAGACTCTAAATTGGCTGTGCATAGCAATTATCCCCTTCTTTATAAATCCAAGAATCTATTCCTAATAACCCATCACAATTTTACACATATTTTAAATGACAAATATCAATGCATTTTTTTCCTCTGTATCTTCATAGTCCAGAAAGATTTTCACCTATTTTTCTGATTTGATTTCTTCAGAGATCTCAAAGGGCTATCTGATTACACTTAAAGAAAAGAAAATATTATGAATAATTTTCTAAAATGCACATTGCTACTGAATTATAGGAATAACAATGGAATTCAAAACTTCAAATTCTTTTTCTTTATTTAAAATATATTCTGTAAACCTGAAGAATTTGTAGAGTCCCTGTGTAAGGGAATGCTGTTATCAAAGAAAACATTCTGTCTGGAGGTTTTGTTGTTTGTCCTTGATACTGCTATGTCGAGCTGTTAAATCTCTCTCTCTCTCTCTCTCTCTCACCCTCTTTCCCCACACCCAAACCCCACAAACTTAAGAAAGGATTCCTACTCCCAATAGCTAAATTATGCTTAGTTCCTTAGCTATTATATTATTTATAATGTTCCTCTGGTATAAGCCAACACAGCTTATCCCTGTAGATTAAGTCTTGTTTACATTCAGTGTTTAAACTCATTACAAAATAGTCTTGAACTCTTTAAAAAGCCATTTCTATCAGCGGAGAAAGTTTGTCTAGGTGTCAGCATGTGGGAGCCGAGGGGAATAACTACTCCAGATACGTGCTCAATGGTGTCTACAGAGCATCTTAGGGCAAAGAGCAGACTCTTGAAAGATGCAAAGAGACAGAGGTTTATGTGAAAAACTCAATTCAGCTCCATTTTGCATGAAGTTAAGTTCTGGAATTTAAATGGGGTGACCATAACCATCTCTTTATTTACTGTTTTTCTCTGTGTTTGTTTTCTGGTGTGATATCACTTTCATTGAGATAGTAGTAAGAAAAGAGACAGTAGTAGTATTTGGTTTCATCAGTGATATTCAATGTAAATAGTCAGAATTACTGGATAGACTACTGCAGCCTTATTAGATGCTTTTTTTTTTTTTTTTTTTTTTTTTTTTTTTTTTTTTTTTTTTTTTTTTTTTTTTTTTTTTTTTTTTTTTTTTTTTTTTTTTTTTTTTTTTTTTTTTTTTTTTTTTTTTTTTTTTTTTTTTTTTTTTTTTTTTTTTTTTTGCAGCAAACCCTAAAGTTACTGATGGTAAGTGGTGACACTGACTCTGGTCTAAGTCAGTATTCCCAAAACAATTTTACCCAGAATAGATATGTTTCTAGAAAGTGTATAGTCTTTTTTGACAGATTGGGTAAATGCTTAGTAGTCTTGCTGTACAAGCTCTTACAAGTGTTACTACAAAATCTCAAGCCTTTATATGCTTTTGTGTTTTGTTTTTGTTTGAAGAAAATTTAGTTGATATAATAAATACAAATTATTTGTCATGGTTAAAGGTTATTATTATTGTTATTTCATTGTGCAAATATCAGTTTCCATTCAGTGGGATGTCTTGTTTTTGACACTAGTTGCTTTCACCATAGAGAAGACTTTTGGTTTCATATAATTCCATGCACTTATTTTTTGCTTCTACCATTTTAATGATACCAATTTCTTTGTTACTCTAAGATCTTTTGGAAATTTTCTGTCTAAGTCAATGACAATTCACTTACATATCAGCTAAGGACCATTGTCTTTGACTGGTGATGACTGTGAACCAGCACATGTCCCTGTAGTTACAACCCAGGTTTCAGAACTTGTTACCTAGGGCACAAATCCTCAAGAGACAGTAAACTATGATTTCAGGTACTCAGGTCTAGTTGCCTAGCCAAGGACCCAGATTGCTGTATAGTACTGAGTCCTGCTCACTAAACCACCATGGTTGGTGTCTGATGAAGCCACAGGAGGAATTTTTCTAACACTCAGACAGATGAGGAAAATAAACAAATTTATAGAAGAATAGATATGAGTAAAAATTTATTAAGGACAAAAATAGGCACAAAGTGGGACTTCTAGGCTCACAAGATTCAGGCAGGGCCCAAGAAACCATAATAGATTTGGACCTCCAGAATATACACCTTTTCTCCCTAATTATTCTAAAGCCCCATCAGTCTCTTTGGGTGAGTGATTGGTTAGTTCTTTCTTAAACTTGCTGCTCTTAGTCCAGGCAGTGTTTGTATATTCCCCCTTTGGAATGTGCTACCCTTAACTCTGGAGACTCCCTTATTCAATTAAGACTTCCCTTTTTACCTATGCTATTCTGACCCCAGATATTCCCTTGCCCTGTGACTTATCATCTAAAGCTCTTTACTTTTCAAGTTTGCTAGTACAAAGGGCTCTATGAGAAGATCCAGGAGTTCACATGTCTCTCCATTCTTTCTAGACTCAGTTAAGAATTCTAAGTAAACGAAAAGACTGAAAAGATAAAAACTGAAAGATATACATAGGTAGATATTTATCCCCGTGGCATCCCAAAATATCAAGTGGAGATCAAGAGAAAAGTAATCTTCAAATAAATAGAAGATAGATAGAGGTGTGGTTCTCCCATATTACTGTATCTTGGACAACATATTTTGTTCTTCCAGGACAGTGTTGCCAAGGATGAGGCAGGAAAAAAGGCTGCAATTGGCTTAAGACTAAACAGGGGCCTCTTGCTGAATCCTGATAAATTGAATCATGGCCTGGGAAGGACAGCTATTGAATTTATAGAACTCTTGTAATTAGTTGCAAAGCTAAATTGGCAGCACCAGTAAGCATATCTCAATCCTTACTTGATTCTTATCTCTCAAGTTACAGCTGAAGTTGAACAACTGAGGCCTCTTCCTGGGGCATCACTCAAGAGAAATATTCTTAAATAGTATTAGCAGAAAAAGATTTTTATAATAGGTGACCTAACAGCTTCATGATCTGATTTACAAAATACTACACACATAAATGTCTGTCTGCTTTCCTTCTTCCTCCATTTCTACTTCCCTTCCACCCTCTCCATTTGCCTGCCTGCCTGCCTTTCTTCCTTTCCTTTCTTCCTTTCCTTTCTCTCTTTCCTCAGATATGTATGTGTGTGTTCCTCATATATGTATGTATGTGTTTTTATATATGTATATATATATCAGAATAATTTCCTTGTGGAATATCACTGATATTACAGAAATTTATAATACAGGGCAGTGGTCTCACAATCATGTGATCTATGATTTAAAATTTGAACAAATTAATGCTTATCATGGATCAATGAATGAATCATTCACGATTAATACATTTTACTCTCTGCTGTTAGCAACAGGATGGTATCAACCATAGATACTATCACAAGAAGATGTTTATTGGATAAATTAACTATTATTAAATACTTTTTGTATATTAACCCAGTTGACCCTGTAATATGTGTATTATAACCCATGTTTTACAAATATGAAAACAGAGAATGGTGTATACATTGTTTCAGGAAATTCCACCAAATGAAAGTAGGGAGCATAAGTATGAGACCTCTGAATTCCAAACATATACTCCCTCATTTGTTTGTAATATAAGATTGCTATTTAAAATTTTCTAATTATGTCCAAAATAAGAGTGACTTTCCAAGTCATGGATTCCCAGGCAGTAAATAGCAATATTCAAATACTCATATATTACAGATGAAATAAACCACAGATTTAAATTATACAGAAGATTCTCTTTTACTGACCCAGTTTGGTTCTCTTTTTGTAGCAAAATGAATAGTAATTTGTTAAAACAATGAAAGAATTAACTTTCATGACTGTGTCCCCAATAATATAACACTTCTATAAACTCTGAATTTCACCCATTTTAGTGTGGCACAGGGTTAAATAGCATTAATTTCAAAGTTGACCAATGTTTACATTCTTACATTTTTGGCCATTTTCCCTAGTCTTTGCATTCTCTAAGCCTCTATCTCCTCATCTGTATAAAAGGATCTTTATAATCCCTACTGAGGATGTGATAGGATAATGCAATAAATAATTTAGTATTTGACACGCACAGAATAATTCCTAGATGTTATCTGTCCCTACTACATGTGTTTCATAATGAGTAAATGGTATTTAAAATTATAGATTCATCTGTATTTTCGAGTGCATATTCTCAGGAACAGATTTCTATGGTAGCCAATTTCTTAGGTAGTCCTCAAATATCAAGTATTCTAAACATGCACTAAAGAATATTATTGTGGCACATCTGCCTTAGTTCTTGATCCTGAAAGTGGCCTCATTTGAGGGGAAGGAGAGAGGAATAGGAAGAAAAGAAGAAGAGAAGGATAGGGGAAAGGAAGAATTTTAAGATACTTCTTAGAAAAATTGCTATTTCTGGAGAACAGTTTGAAACAAGTGAGATTTTTGTAATCACTCATACATCTGCTTTTTATAGAACCTAGCAAAGCAAATTTCCCTGGTCTGCAACATGGATAAGTCTCTGAAATAATTCTGATTTCTTTCACAGTAATTCCATAGCAATCGTAAAAACACCAAGACATGATAATAAAGGAATAAAAAATATGTTTATTGTTTGCATTTATTTTGTACTTGAGTGTTACTTTTAATTTGAGATGTTTTTTAAACCAGGACCTTCTCTAAACTTAGAAAGATACATGCATGGTATATTTGGGTGAGTCCTCATACTTGAAAAATATTTTAAAGTTCTTGTAAAAAAGTGTTTTTTAGTCATTTTTATCAGTACAGATTATAATAAAACTATCTCAAACATACTTAAATAGAGAAAATATATTTGCTTAGGTCGATGTTCAATTATTTTTACAAAAATTCATGTGGAGTTTCCTCTATTAATCTTCTGGAACACAAAGAAAATAGCATATGACTTACAAATTGATTGCAGGGAAGAATCCATGCAAAATAAGAAATGAAATCACAGACCTGCACAGCAGCCATGTAAACATGGAATATATGCTTTGTTGAAATATTGACCACAGAGAGAATTTCTCCATATTGAATCCATTGGCTTTCATTCTACTTATTGGCCTAAATATGTATCTCACTGGGAATGGATAAGAGACATAAGTAAAACAGATCCTTGCTGAGTTTATAATGTCAACTCATTGTCCATTGTTATCTCATCTTCTTACTTCTCTTTGTTCCCATATGGAGACTCTGGGGTTGATATTGTCCATGGAGACTGTAAATTGCTCGTCGGAAAGTATTTACAATCATCCCTAGTCTAATAGAGATAGATAATTTCTTGATCAGATCCTATTTTCTTCTTCCTGACTCTCCCCCTAGTCTCTATTTGTTGTCTTTCCAGAATAGAGAGGTTGTTTCTCCCCCCACAGGGAACCCTTCTTTGCCCCCTATATTGCCAAGGGTGGGCTAATGTTATGCAGCTAAAAGCTACTTAGGAACTGCTCATTTAGAAACAGAAAGGGGAACACGTATGTTCTGCTATGGGCATTGAAGTTTAGAGTCTTTCTTTTCCCTCTGAAGACCATTCATTTGGCCCTAGGAAACATTCCACAAATGCAGAGTTGGGGTAATGCTTGCCTGAAACTACATTCTTGATTTATAAATCCCGTAACACAAAATGCTGTACACAAGGTCATGAAGCAAAATTCTACATGGGCACATAAAACACTACAACTTTATTTATTTAAAGAATTAACCTTTCTCTTATGGACAGCTGGAATTTCTATCAGTTCTACTTAACTAAGGTATTTTGTATGTAATTGCCACATTGCCCCACTCAAATAAGAGATACTATCAATTCACTCTGTAGCCTCCAGTTGTTTCTGTCACAAAAATAGGACCCTTGGCTGCTTTTGCTTCCTTTTAACAAGTATTTGTTAATTTTTATAATTTGCAGACTTTAAAGAACAGCAGTTCTGTTTGTGTAAATCACAAGATTTAATTAGAGAAGAGGAATCCAAATGGTGCAAATAAAAGTCTGTGCATAATAAAATATTAATTGCCTTTAAAAATACAATAGCGCTCAGTATTCTATTACACTCCAGTGGAAAGTGCTGCAAGCAACAGAGCACAGTGTCACAGCGCGCCTGTAATCAAGGCAACCTGGGAAGGCTGCTTGAGACCCTGCAAAGCTGGGAGACAACTGCCTTTGTTGCATTGCTGATGAGTGGCCTTCAGTCTTGTGTCTGTGGCAGTGTGAGCTCTTGCCATGTACTCTTTCTGTAGCCTCTCATCTTTGCACACTTGTACCTTTTCTTGCAAACTTCTGAAATCTGGGGTACTGTGAAGCATTTAATCTTAGGTGTTTTTGTTAAGGAAGACTTTATTTGGAGCAAAGCAAATGAAAAGAAAGGAATTCAATGGTCAGAGTTATTTTGGTTCTGCCAGCAAGGGTCTGTATCAGACCTTAACTACTTAGTTTCACCTTCTAGGGTCTCTGCTTTTTTTCTGTAGAATGAAGATGGGAAAGCCTCAGGGTCCTTAGATTTCTAATCATTCTAGTACTTTTGTTTGTATTAAATTCAATTAGCTTCAAGTCTTTTGCTTTAGGAGGAGAGGATATATTATTGGGTAATAAAATGAACTTTCAAAATTGGGTGTATAATAAAAACCTGCAAGATCTGAAGTAATACTTTATAATTTTGTATAGCTTCTTTTCAAAGATCTATGTCATATATATTACTTGATTATAAAAATTGTTCACAGTATCTCATCAGATCAAGTAATGTACTATATGAAAGAAATTATGAAGATTAATGCTAAACAAGCATTCTTACTATGTCATCATTAATACCCAATTTTCATAATGAAAATAAGCACAAAAAATCTATAGTTAATAAGTGAAGCCCACATAGACTCATAGGTTGTATTTTAAGTTTATTTTAACCTGTAAGAATTTTTGATGAAAAATCCATCTATCAATATAGTCATCATTTATTCCAAAGATATGTAGCAAGCACTTATTCTACAAGATACCGCCTAGGGAACAAAGAACAAAAGTCATCGGCTCTAAGATAAATCTGTGTTGAAGGCAGGTATTTAAAGATGTAGTTTTACTATCATCAAATAGTATAGAATTAAGGAAGTGACAAGCTCTTTAAGAGCATATATTAATAGGATAAATTCTTTAGCCTCAATTAAAATACAATTGTTAGCAAAAACTAGTAGTAATTTTAAAATACACCTTATGAATATTTTAAAAAATAATGCATTTCTCCCATTTTTACTAAAAATAGCTACTAATTTTCACTAAGTCTGAATTTCTAGAATAAATATTCTAGAAATAAATATTCTAGAATAAATATTTCTAGAATAAATATATAATATTTCTAGAATATTTCTAGAATAAATATATAATATTTCTAGAATAAATTTCTAGAATAAATATTCTAGAAATTCTATGTCATTAAGTTTCAGTGACAAGATAGTTATTCATGTTAAAGAAAAATAATAAGCTGTTTCATATTAGTGTTAGTACAACTGCTAGGGTAACATTACGGTTATACTAAAATTTATTTCCTCAACTACATTTCTTCTTTGATGAATATCAGAGAAAATAATATTTAATGTTGACTAAGCAAATATATTTAACTCCTGTTTCTGGCAAGTACCAATAGAATTAAAATCTAGAATGGTGAAAGTAGTCATACGAGATGTGTCTCTTTGAAGAAAATTACCTTGAGACAATGTGTTACAGAATAGGGTGAGAGGAACCCCAAAGCCCCTAAAACCTACCTGCTCTAAGTAGGTTCTGCTATCTGCTACATCAAGACAAAACATACTGTAATGTGTAAGACTGTCAATGGAAAGGAACTTTAATACAATTAGTATCAAATAAGAAGATAAAAGAGGAAATAGTTTCCAATTAAGCACTGCTATCCACCCCTCATGGATAAATGCTCAACCAAACGGGGATGACCAAAGCGGGGTTACTCGGACCCAAAAGCTTGCCCCAAGTCTAAGTCACTTAAATTAGGTCAGAAAAGTCAGAGGAAAGGGTCAGAAGGGACCAGGAAAGTCTGGAAGGAAAAGAACAAAGTCAAAGTATAAGTAAAGATAACAGCTGCCATTCTTGACTCCCCTGGGAGTCTTGCTCCCATTGTTTCTGTCTCCTTTCCATGCCTCCAAGTCCCTGGTACAAGTTCAAGGCTTAGAAGCATGCACAGCTTCTTTACAAGTTTCTCTGCTCCATATGCCTCCTGCAGATCTTCCTCTTGTTCCCTATCTCCTTCCCCCAGTCTCTTCTCTAGCTTCTCCCTGCTCAGCTCCACCCTTCGTTTCCTTTCCTTCCAGATTCCCTGTTAAAATTGCTAGACCAAAAGTAGATGATAAATTTTAGTGTAGAGTATAGTGCAGCATGCTGTAGAAAAGACTGAGACCATTCCATTAGAAAGAGCTCTGAGAAATCCTGTTATTTTACCAGGGAGGAAAGAGGACAAACACAGGAGGAGAGGGCACAGTTTGTTGAAATGGTATTTACCCCATTAAACCCAATATAGACATGTTAGGCTTTTTGGGTGACCAGTGTTGCTTACAATGTGCCTTTTCATTTTTACAAGGTATGTGGGTACTGGGGTTTATTTGATACCACTCTGTTTGCCCACTCCTAAAGAAAAATAGAAGAAACCAACCACTTATGCTTCTGTCTTCAAGATAAACTGAAACCAAAGAAAGATAGCATAGAAGAACAGCAACATCAAAGAGAAATACCAAATAAATCAAAAAAGTGATCCTAAGGAAAACAAATAATTCACAGAACCATGTTTTAGAGATGTCTTATTATATTAATAAAGACTTAAAATATTACCAGACTATGAAAAATGTTTACTTGAAAGACATGAAAGAACTTTTAAGAGGTTAAAAATATGATATTTGAAATTGAAACAAACCAAAAGACTAAGACAGATGAATGACGAATATTCATAAAACATTTTTTCTGTTTTGTGCATTTAACATCCTTTTCATTGCATGTGAAGAGCATATTTAATTCTCCAACACTGAGATGATAGATATGAGAAATCTAAAATAACTGATGCATTAGTTACCCAATGAGTAAATGGCAATGTTGAGAACCACGGCCAACGAATCTGCGTCCCAAGACCTGCAAGTTATGCATACAACTCTGATTCTTTTCAAAGCACAAGAAAAATAAAGATGGTTTTAGCAATTTCCAGAGAGAAGGAGAAACAAAAAAATCATCTATCGAACAATAAAAACCAGAGAGGCATCAGACTTCTTTCCATGCTACATGCCAAGAAGCAATGAGACATTTCCATTCTGAGAAAAAAATAATTTGCAATTCAGATTTTTCATCATTAGTAAGGAATTTGTAGATATGGGTCCTGGCTTTACAATATGGTGATTGGCCAAGGGATTTTACCATTTTTATAATTCAGCTTGTTGTCCACGTAACAGAAGGCAATAGAGAAAGAAAAGATAGGGATAAGATATAGGAAGAAGGTGAGGGAAGGAGGAATTAAGGGAGGGAAAGATGAAAAGAAGGGAGGTAAGGAAGGAGGGAAAGAAGGGAAGGAAAGAATGATACAGTGTCAAAAGGTTATGTCCCCCCTTCTGCACCATCAGTTAAACACCCTTAGCATTTATCTCCTTTACTTACCTTCTAGGTTTAACAACCTTATTTTTCTTTTACATTCCAAGAAAAAGAGCAACATTAGGAAGATGACATTCTAAATTACCACTAGGGATATTGAAAGCAAGCTGGTATCAACCTGTTGAAAGGAAGGAGATGCTGACCTTTGCACACTCCCCCTTTTACTTCCTTATAACTTTGGATAAATATTACTGCTGTCTGCTAAAGAGCAGGACTGTGGTTCATTTCAAACGTGAGTCTGCTGCCCTCCTGGCTTTGTTGACAAAGTGAAACATTTTCCTTTTCCTCAAGCTCTGCTTGCTTTATTGGCTAAGAGAAATCAAGACCCTGTGTTTGGTAATAGGACAACATGACTATGTGGACTGAAAGTGTTTCTTTTTCTTTTCTTTTTTTTTTCTGAGAAAAAAGGACCGCTTATTTTGAACTGAGATAATAGTGTAGTTATAGAGATAGGTGGGAAGATTAGAAAGCCTTAAGCCTGAAGATAGAGGTATATATTTTTGTCATGGAACTTCTGGGAATATTGAGTCTCTGAAAGCTCAAGAAATAGGTGGTAGGATTAAATCACTTACTAATTACAGTCAAGGGAAACAAAGCAGAGAATGCTTGAATGACCTTGTAACTTATTAATGCATCAAAATTATATTAAGTTATATTGAAAATACTTTGCTGGAAACCCTAGGGATTCTTAAAGACATAAAATACAATCCCTAATTTAAAACCACTTACACCCAGATAAGGAGATAAGGTCTAAGAAATCAATTACATCTGCCTAATATGTTGCAGAAAATAAGCGGTTCTAAACTCAGGACATCTTCACCTACTAGTGAAGACTTTAAGGCAATAGAGATGGGGCTTATAGAAAACTGAGGAAAATCATTTCTGTGATGTAGTAAAAATGAAGCTAGTGAGGTAGAGATAAGTAAGATTTGACTGCTCCCTTCCTCTTTCCGTTTTACATTTTCTCCTTGCCTCCCTTTTTCTATCTTCCTGCTCTCTCTTTCTCTCTTCCCCCCTTCTCTGGCAACTTCCCCTTCTCTGGCAACTTGAAAAGTAGACCTGAAGGGGAAGGTAACAGTCATAAAAAGACCTTTTAGTGAAAGCAGAATCATTTTGTTGAAGCACAAGTTGTGCTAGATTTTTTTCAATGGAGATTTTTTTTCAACCTTATAATTCACTGTGTAGATTCCAATAGTAACTGGGGTTTCTTAGTCTATAAGACTCTCTGTATTTGGTACCCCATTTTCACTTTGATCTTACATTTAAGTAGATTGCTGAAAGTAGTCAATGGTGGTCAAAATCCTAATTATTTCCAATTTTTTCTCAGAGCTAGTTGTTCCACAAGGAAGGGATGCTTTCATTTTTTCATGGTAATTGATATTTTTACAACCAGAACCTAGATTTTCAGCCTCAGATATCAGTTTTAGCACCACCTGCTGCCTGATTTTGTTTTGTTGTAGTAAATCCAACTTCCAGTATTATTTTCTGTAATAAATTTGGCCACATGGGGGAATCAGTTCCCTTCCACCAACAGAAGATTTGCAAGTAAGGGTATTTGGGGCCATGTCTAAACAAAGAGGAGCATCTTTGCATCTTTTCTACTACATTCCAATGGTTAGAGCTGTCACAAGGTCATTTCCAACTTTGGGAAGTTGGGAAGTCAAGTCCAACTGTGTGCTCAAGAAGAAGGCGAAATTCATGTAGTGATCTTGCTAGCAGTATCTGGCATAAATGGAGACAGTGCTATAATAGATTGATGGAGAGTTGGTAAGGATGTATTTTTGTCATATATTTTTTATCCTTGTCATCATCAATTTAGTTAGAGAAATTGCTAGCCAATATCCTCAATGAGTCATAACTAGTCCATTTCCCTCAAAATATATAAATCCCTCTCAATAAGTGAGTTTCCATCTTTTCTTAATAATCTTCCTTAATAATACTTTCCAAATAAATTTTGGCTCAAAACGACAGTTTAAAATTATAACAGACACTGTTCTCACTTTAAAATTCTGCTGTCTGTTCTCTAATTCCACATTGCCCAAATATTTCAGAAGCAATACAATCTTCAGTTTATTTTAAATTCTAAGCTTTCCCTAGGGCACTTGTCTCTCTATAGGGCATGAATAACTAGGAACTTTGGTCTGATGCTATCCACTTGGTTAAAGTTCATGGAGGGGAGAAATTACCCATGTAGAAACTGCAGTTCCAATCCTTGTTGCTGAACATAAAGTAACTCGGGCCCCTAGGGTTAATGGTAACATTAGAATCACTTGAGGCTCAGGTAAGAAAATTGTAATTAAAAAGGAAATAGAGTTTGAGATATAGCTGAACTTTATTATATAAAAGTACAGCACAGCATTTCCTTCTTAACCTTGGAGCCAAATCTCTGAACGTGCTGGAGTTTTTTATACCTAGAAAGGGGGGAGGAAAGATGGGGTGGGGGTTAAGTAGACCATGGTTGGAGTTCTGCCCTGAATTTTATAGAATAATTAAGGCCTGCTTGCCATCTATTTCATTTCTCTGCCCTTGCTTCATGTTGTGAAGAAAATCTTACCCAGTTTCCCCTCCTCCATTCCTGAGTGAGAAACTTTGACCTCAGTTTCTTAGCGTTCAGTTCTCATTCTTCCACTAACCCTTACTGAATTCTCTGCAAATTCATTTACTAATTTATCCACTAGTCATAATGGCTATAGCTTTATGTTTTGCTTAATTTTATAACCCAAACTACATGACCTAGTAATGGTATTTTCTTATATCTACTATGGGACAGACTGAAATCAACATCTCACCATTGAATAAATCAGTTTTGAAATACAACTGCCCACTGTATACCCCAAACCTTTCCTGGCACTATTACAATTTAAAATTCAATTAAAACCTGTAGCCGTCTCCTTAAATCCTAAAGGGTTCAGGGACCCAGCCTCCTCAGAAACAGTCTAGTGAAGTCATCCTCCCCTTCCTACTTTCAATCACCACTTGCTCTCAGCAGTTGTTTATTTCTGGGATTAAATTGAAAAGACCTCAACAAAGTCGTTTTGGAAATGAAAACCCATGAGCATAGAACTCTCACTTCCTGCTTATCCACCTGAGTCTTGCTGTAATAATCCACAACGTAGCACACAAAGCCTCCTTCCTGAACAGGCTCACTAGCTTGGAATCCTAAGTTTGCCAATGACTGTTTTTCCCCACTTGCATTCATATGGTTTAAATGAAGTGAAGCCCTGGAGAAATTGATTTTTCCCCTGTTGCATTATACTTACATGTTTCTCTGATCTCATAGCTATGCCGGGTGCCTAGTAATAGGACAATTTGAATAAACAGTGCACAATTCTGTCTAGAACACATACAACTGGGAAAGGTGGGGACCTTCAATGCATCTGCTTATTAGTCCCTCCAACAAGAGACTTTAGGGCACTTGGTATCTCACACCTGTCACAGGTGCTCAGGTTCTCACTAGTGATGTGCCCTTACCTGAGAACTCAATTGTAACAATGGTTTGCATTTCTCTTTGTTGAACTTCTTCCCTCTTGATACCACAGCTATGCCAAGTACTCACTGGGCCAGAACTATGAGTTCTTTGTATTTCTGCACATGGTGTTAAGGGATTAAAAAACAGGGAGGAATATTTACCCTTTAGGAGGTAAAGTCTTGGAAGAGTACACTGCTGTTGAGCAGCATATGACTGCTAATGGGGGGGGTTTCCATTCACTCAGATGGTCTGGGAGCTGGAGAATCACAAATGTGGTTAAAACCCTCCACTCGGTATCTATTGTGGCATCTGTCCTCTCCATGCTATTGTTTGGTGGCTAATATACAGAGCAATCCCTTTGCAGAAAATCTACATGTAGAGAAATTTTGCGAAGCACTGAAAGGAGTTTCAAGTCCTCTCAGAAAGTCCACAGGGTTCCGTGAAAATAGAATCTAATCAACCTGTAAAAATTGAAATCCCACATCTATTGCATGACTTGATTTGATTTGAGGTATCTTCTTTTTGATCCCCAAGCAATAAAATCAGTTGACTGTCTCTCCAGGAACAGTATCTACATCTGTGTCTGCTTTTCTCAGCCTCCTCCTCTTCCTTCTTTGCCTTCGTCTTTCATACTTCTGTTTTTGAAAATGTCCTAAGTGCTCCTTGGTCCAAGTACCATTCACCCTTACTGTGATGATCATGGCTTTTCTGTTAACTAGAAACAAAAAGCAAGTGATTGTTATTGTTTTCCTGGTATCTATGATTGACTCTTCTCTCCCCATCCACTTCTATGTTTTGTTTTTCTGGGTTTCATAATACCCCCCATCCTGATTCCCAGGGTTTTATAAGGACTGTGTGAAGAGCCATTTATTAATCAATTAAATTGAATCAGCAATTTTAGAATTCCATATGGTGTTAAAACCAGACTCCCCTGTGCACACAACACACATGTACAGAAGGAAAGCTTATATTTAAGTAAATCTTCTTCTGTTAAATGCTTCAAGACAGAGGCACCTGTTTTGTTCACCAGAGTGAAGGTATAAGTATTACTTAACTTTAGCCTAAAAAAGTACTTGTAAAATCAATACAGCACTTTTTTTAGCAACTGAAAAACGAAAACTCAAAGGAATTCAGTGACATGAATGGGTTTCAAAGCCAGTACTGAAAATATGTGGTCTACGCTCCCACCATGGACACAAAACAGAAAGATCTGAGAATTACATTGGGAAATAATAAAAGTCACGTGAATTCCATCTTTAGACGAGTGCTTTGCAAAAAGGAAGTCACATTATATTATAAGAATATAAAAGTTAAATTGGGCAGTGGTGTACATCATGATACTGATGTGAAAATAACTGCTAAAAAAGCCTTTGTGGGGAATAGAAGTGTTTTTTCCTCCTATAATGCTATAATATTTTCCAAAATATTCATTATTTCCTATAACAATCGCATAATTAAATTCCTATAACTTTCCCTATATTTTTCCTATCATCTAATATTTTTGCTATAATACTCATTCTTGTTATATGGTGTAAAAATAATGTTTGTATATATTCTATTAACCTAATTTGAATACAATATAGAACACATTGGAATTCCATAATAGGAATCCAAAGGAGCATACGTATACTTTTAAAAAATGGGGATGTTAGGGAATATAGTTTAATATCACTTTGCAAGGACAACACCCAAAACAAGTGTCCCATCTAGCACCAGGTTAGTACACAGATTCAGTTATGAATGAGACCATCAATCGAGTAGCCCAGCTTCTCTTTGTCCACTTTCTGCTGTCATCGCCCACATTCACCCTGACACTTTGTCCTGTGTTTTGTATTCCCCAACTTCTAAGTACTCATGAGTTCAAAGTCTAAGATGGGAATGCTGTATTTCAGTTTGACCCACTTATTTAGCAAAAGAGGGAGGACTAGGTGTGTGTCCTTTATCCAACTCCAGAAGTATTTCTGGAGGAGAAAATATATTGAAATCAGCACATTCACTTGCTTGACCTTCAGCTTCCATCTACTTAAAAAAACTGAACTTTGTTTTTATCTCTATCCTTTTTCCCTTTCTTTTTTTTTTTTTTTCATAACCAGTGGGAGAAACTAAGAAAGAAATAATCATAAAAACTTCTCTGTGTATGTGTAGCTGCTAAGTGAGCCTGGGTGTCATGATGCCTGTGTCAGGCAGTCATTAATACAGGGATCTCATTTTGATTAATTTTGCAATCTAAGATGTCTCCTTTGAAAGTGTTTCAATTTTTTCCTGATCTGGTGCACATATACCCAAGCATACTTCATCTCTCCTATAATATGAGGAGCGATAATAGAACCAATTTCCACATTGCTTATTTTGCTTTAATTACAACATATTGCATGGGAGACATTATTTTCAAATGATTCCTTTTTTCTCATTCCCGACTGTTTCTTTATCCCACAGCAAATATTCACTTAAATGGTGTAAACCATCTGTAGTTTATAAAACACCTTTAAGCTATTGTTTTAAAGTTTCGTACCTTTTAATGCCTTCCTATTTATTTCCTGCTGATATCAACATATACCCTGCCAAAACCAATCTTTGGTGGATACTAACATATTCATATTGAGCACTTGATTCAGAAAGTTTGCAGATAATAAGCACAGTGAACATCTGTGAGGGCCAGACAATTTTTAATATTTATGGAGAACTCATTTCTGTCTGTAATCCTTATGATGAGTTCAGTTATTTAAGATGTGATAGTGTGAGTCTTTGCAATAGATTCCATCATGGGAGAGGTTTGAGGATTGAGTACTAAGTTGGTTATTAATTGGAATTTTAACTGTGCTAGAATATTATTTGTAAGAATATGAGCACTGTGCAAGTTATCTATAGAATGGAATTGATCTCATACCTTAAACAAAATGTTACATTCCAAATGTATTATAGAAAAATGTTTGTAACTTAGGAATGTCCAAAAATAAAATTTAACTTTATTTTTAGTAGTAGGGTTATTAGTGCTTTTACTATGATCAAGATGTCTCATGCTTGGCTAGCCCTTTGGAAAACAGAAAAAAAAAGTCTATTACCGTGGAATTCAAGCAATATCTCATTAGTGTTCCCCCTCCCCCATATGTAGCATGTGATGTCTGGAAATAATTAGTTACAGGTTCAAGATTCCTATAATGCATGATGTGATCAGAATAACTGGTCAAGGGTTTGTGCTTATTTAAAAAAAATAGTTTAATACATTCCTTCACTATTCTCTCAGGCAGTTCTTTCTAAAGTCAGAGAAGGTGAAGCAGGAAAATGAGACAATACTACTTGATGTTACTTGGCTGGTAAATAAATTAACAATAAGAGATCTGAATAGTATCTTATATGTCATTTCATTCACCTAAGCCCTGAATACCTGTTGTTATACTTAACCTAGTGTGTGTGACAAATTTGGGACTAAAATTTAGCTCCCACAGAATACCTACAGAAAACAGACTAAAGTAATCCTGGAAAATGGTTAAAATGTGTAAAAGTATGATTCTGCAATAAACATCTCTGCTTATGAACTACCATTCAGAAGTCACTGTTCTTCACTGTTGTTTTCTAACACACATTTTTGCTTTTGAGATGCTTCTACTTCAAGTTGTTAAAACTAGGTGACAAAATCACGTTGTGGCCAAGAATCAGACTTGTAGGAGAGGAGAGCTCCAGCTTTCCTATTTTACTGTTCTCTTTCACTTTTCTTTTTCTCTTTCACAATTGTTTGGATGTTGAATTTCATATTGGAGATAACCTATTATAGAGGATAAACAACCTTTCCCTTTCATAATTGAAGACAATATTAAAAGACCATCGGGCCAGGCATGGTGGCTCTTGTCTGTAAGCTTCTGCCTATGAAGCGGCTGGGGCCAGGAATCGCGGTTCAAGTCCCGCTCAGGACAACACAGCGAGACCTAGTCCTAAAAAACAGATGGGCGTGGTGGCGTGCGCCTGTAATCCCAGCTACCTGGGAAGCTGAGGCTGGGGATTGCTTGAGTCTGTGGTACCCCAGGCAATGTGAGTCTGTAGTTCCAAGGGCAAAAAAAAAAAAAAAAAAAAAAAAAAGGACCATCGAATACCACTATAGTTCTTTGTTGTTTCAAGTACTGGATGTGCAAATGAGGTCATTTATTAATTGATCAAAATGATGCTATGAATTTCCAGCTTGTCTTATACTTTGTGGCCCGTAGAAAAAATATAACTTATTTTTGTTGAATTTGAAGGCAGTGATCCTGTTAAAAATATCAATGACACATAGAGAACAGTATTCCTCAGCAAAGAAGTACTGTGTTGTTCAGAAAAATCCCTAGAACAATAAATCTGGTAAATAAATAGCTCACCCCAATGAGCTGCATGGTTTTCTCAATACCAAAATGAAAAGCAATTTAAGAATCTATCATGCACAGGTGTGATATGAACAAGACGGTACAAAGAAGAGAATAAAGAAATCATATAGCTGTATACGATGAATGTGTTGCAAAAACAATATAAGCAAGTAGTCCAAAGCTATATTAGGACATTAGAAGCAAGGGCGAATGTCTTCTATTGCTCACACTCATTCAAAGCCTGCCCCGTGCTTACTATTTTATAAATTGCTGTTGAAATCATTAATTGATTAACTAGTTGGTAATTCAATAAAAAGGAGGCTGGCTATTTTTCTGAATAACTGTAGGTATTTAGTAAAATGATTGAAATATGTTTAGTTTGCCTGATTTGAGGTTAATACACCTGATAATTCAAACAAGCTTGCAAGTCTTGAGAATGTAAAGGTGTACATTCATAACTAGCTAATAAAGATCGAGTAAGGGAGTCATCTTTCACTTACATAGTGCTACCCCAAAGTCTCTGTAGTTTAAACAAATAGAAGTCTTTTCACAAGCTTGTATTGATGTTTGCTGTTTTCTTATTTCATTTGATCTTGCAACGTTGATCTAATAATGATGTTACACACTGCTTCCTATTCATTCAGGACAACATAGTGCAGGCTATTAGTTTCACATCTAATGTACATTGTCAAAGAAAAATTTAAAGTGTAATTGGGCTAAGGACTTGAGCTTAATGCGTCTCTCAAAATGCCAGCATACCTCAGGACAGGCAGAGATATTATCAGTCGGGATACTTTTACTGCAGACTTCTGTGTTAACTTGGGCCATTAAAGTATGAAAGAGCTTACACTTTTTTTTGGAACAGTGGAGTCATTTCCTTTCTACATTGAGCATTTATAATTTTAATGCAAATCAATGAAAAATGCATCTCAAATTCTTAGTCATTTAACATTAATTTAGGAAGCATAATTTAGACTTTCTTGGAGGCACATTGTGGGAATATATGTTATTATACCGAAACACCAATATGAGCATGAGGACAGATGGCATATGTTTATCATCATCCATCAATCAGTTCTTTCTATCCAGGCTTTACCCCTTCCCCGCATTATGAAATGATCCTGATATGCATGATGTTTTTGTGCTCAAATTACAATAGGCTGTGAGACTTTGGGGGGAGGGTGAAGATATAAGTACACACATATTAAAGCAAACAAGCTTGAATAGAGATAGTCTTAAAAATTAGTTTTCAGAGGGACGTAATTTGTTGGGAACTGAATGGCACAGGTTTTGACCATGGATGACTTGCCCTGAGGGAAAACCTGTCAGGACAAAGTCATCCTGACTGCAAGCAGAGAAGGTCCATACATTTATGGGAGATACTTGCCCCAGGAAAGTCCTATATCTGCTTATATCTTCTGATATACTGTATTTTGCTTTGTCTGGAAAAACTGTTTGCAAAACTACTTTCTTACACATAGTAATGTGTAACACAGTAATGTGCCTTCGGAATTAATGAACAAATATGCCATATTTTGGTAAACTTCTCAATAAAAGTTGTTGGTGAGCAAGCATAGGAGAACATACCTCAAGAGTTGCTCCCCCAGCTCTGTAATTTCATCTCCTTTCTGTACTTTTTGTTTTTTAATATGGAGTCAACTTATCTCTGGTGCTCCACTAAGCTGTCCATCGCAGTGATTACATTTTCTCCTCCATCTCTCTCTCAATCTTTGTGTAGCTATTCTAGCTTCATTCTGTAAATATGTGAATTTTCATACCTTAATGACACCTGATATTCTGCAATTTTGTAAAATTCAGTTTAATTGAACAAACATTTTATAAATGACTACTAAGGATCAAGTAGAGTAAGTTTACAGAATGGATAATGAATGTTTCTTCCCTTGATGAATTATCAATCGAATACATATATTTTTAAAATCATTATTTTGTTTCCCTAAGAGAGATCTTCCAGTTGCTATTTATTAGCACATTTACAATATTTTTACTACACAATGCTGAAATAAAGTGAGACAGCCCTCCTATTCAATTCTATCACAGGTAGGGAGAAGAAGGCAGGCCACAAGAAAAATAAGAGAATTTTTATTTGTGAAAGAAAAGAATATTCTTACAGGTATCAATTATAAGCAACGTTTCAGAAACTTGACAAATAAATTTACTTCTGCCTTCACTTATGTTATAGACCTGCCCACAGACACAGGAGTTGTTGACCACATTACTTACTTACTGATTTTTAACTTCTGATCACTATTGTGCCAATACTGTGTATTATCTTTGCTATCTTCATCCTTATTTTCCTTTTCATCTTTATTATATCTTTGGGCTTTCTTTTAACTTTCTTGATTTTATTCTGTAAAGGCTAAGGTTTCAAATAGTCAGTAAATATAAGAACATTTCTTCTATTGGTAGACAAATTAGTGATAGATTCTTTTCAGTAATCTCTTTGATTTGAGTATTTTTTAATAACATGTTTGGTTCAGAGTGATTATATTAATCATTATTGATAATATTGTTTAAAAATGCTTTGAGTCTTGTTAAAGTATTTGAGTTCTTTAATCAAGAACAGATAATATCTTGAGGTGACATGGCTACATTTTATATTCCACCCAATTAAGTATTAATAGGTATTACCATTCTGTGTATGAAAATGAATTTTTTATGACTAACTTACACTTTGCTTTTCGTTTATCTCTATCATTTTTGTCCTGGTGTGTTTCATTTCTTTGACTCCTTAACAGCTCTTTTCTAAATTTCCATACTATAAAGATCTCAAAACAGCTGTTGTACTGAATCTTTATAAATGCAATTTGACCCTAACAAAGAGGAGAAAATAGAAAGGACTGCTTATAGACACATTCAGAACATCTATTTAATCAGTGACAAGGAAACATACAATTAACTTTAAAGGGAAATAGCGACATAACAGCACACTTTGGAGGACAAAGCCCTCATGACATCTTCTGTCCTCAGCTGAATGCAAAGTTAAACACCCACACTTACACAAAAATAGCTGTCTATAAAACGCCATCTGTGATGCTGAATGTTTTGGGGGTGGGGGGAGTAGATTGAAATAATGTAAGGTAAACCAACATGTGGTAGACATCAGCAAAAGCTAAGGCAGTCAGAAGTGTAAGCTGTATCCCCAAGTCCTATGGTAAAAGCAGCAATAACATTAGCAATTATCCAAACAAAGAAAACATAAAGGAATCTTTCCATAGACACAGGACAAACTGTGTTAAACGAAATGTATTTCTGTAGTCTCTTGAAGAGCAAGACTGCTTTGTATTGCTATAATTATCACAAGTACCATTTTCCTCAGAGTGAGAAGGTTGTTTTTGTTTTCTTTGCTTATTGTAAAGTGCACATTAGTGAGGAAAGACAGTCCTCTTAGGTAAATACTAATCTCATCTTGTGTGTGTAAACATAAGCTTAGACATTTTAAAAAGTTAATATATTATCCATTAAAGAGGTAATCTGTTGTTTCCATTAGTATACAGGGAGAAAAAATGTACATTCAATATCAGGAAGTTTCTGGATAAATAGAATGAAAATGTTCAATTTGTAGAATCTATTTAATATCACTGTTTTGAAAAAAAAAAAAAGCCCTTATTCTGAACCAGTGTAGCACTGTTTTGGTTTCCTCTTTAGCCTTATAAAAAAAGTAGAATTTGATCTTTGATTTTACAGTTTCATTTCTTAGATGTGAAAAAAAGTGAAGCATCTATATTGCATTAGCAGTGGACTTACCCTTGAAAAGGTGTAAAGCTTGGAAGCAATTAATCTAATATATTTATATTTAAAAGTATGGGGCTACAGTAGTTCATTACAATCATCTTGAATCAAAAGTTCATGACCTAGATGGCAAGGAGAAATTCTTGTGGGATTAGGATCAGAGGAAGGCAAAAACAGAGAAAATTGCATGCCAGGAACTGGTGTATGAGCCTGAAGGGGAAAAAGGAGAGAGGGAGAAAAATTATGAATGTTTTTTTAAACTTGTTTAAAAATGCTCTGAAAGATTTTAGCAATAAGACTAGGGGCATAAAATATTGAAATATGGTGCCAAAGTCATGAAAGGAAAACTTTTGGATGAAAGGAACTAGAGTTGAAAATAAAAATAAAACTTTCTTTCCTTTGCATGCCTTTGAAATTCAGAGCACTGCTCTGGTGGACAAGAATATTAACAATTGGAATGCAAACTGAGTTGGTATAATAAGAAATATCAAAACTTTCATTTTCGTAATCAGAGTCTGAGTCACAGAGGAAAGCCCTGCTTGAAGCCCATTAACACATCATAATAACAACCACCTGATGTAATGAAAACAAATGAATTCCAAAGAAATAGAAAATGTAAGATTGGGTCATTATTGCACAAGCTAATGAGGAACAGACTTTACCTGTTGTCTTGGGTTCTGAGGAAATTCTTTAGTCCACTGAGGGCCTTTTACACCAGGAAATATTTCATTATGTTTTGGAATTTCTCCTCGGAATATGTTACAGAATTAGTTTCTTTCTTTCAAATTTCTTGTTTTAGTTTAGCTAAGCTGAAATCTCTGTCAGTTGCTCATGACTTTATTTGGAATTTTATTGAAAACTAGAATGTGAGAGAATTGGGAGGAAAGGAAGAAGAGCTTAAAATGCCAACATTCTAACTCACAATGCTCAAAATCTAGAAAAAACAATAGAAACAGGGCTCCATCCCCCTTATTTATCACAGTCCCATTTTCTACCCTAGAGTTAATCATCACTAATGACAACTATTGCCAGCCCAATGCATTGAAAAGGATGAATACAAGCTGCAGAAGTTATGTGACTTTGGGGAACTCCGGGTTCTAATGATTAATATGTAGTAAATAATAATAGTTCGTACTTTCTTTCATGTTGGTTATCAGAATACAGTTATATGCCTTCCCATTCATTTCTGCCCAGCTACCTAACCCCATAAGCAGCATAGATCTCTTTATATTTGGCCACTTAAAGGGTCCATACCTTCAAAGTCTCCTTGTTTCCCTTTATCTATTCATCTTTCCACCACTGAAGATACTTTGCTCATATTTCTGTTTAGAGTTTGTCCTTAATTTCTGTTTAGAGTTTATCCAACTCTCATGTACCATCTCTCAGCTAGGAAAAATAAATTCTTTTGAAGTATATCACATATTACCGTTTTAACCTGAAATATAAGCAACTTTAACTATAAGCAATAAACATTTGTGCTCATCTAGCCGCACTTTCACTCTTCTTTATAGAGTTAATTTGTCTTGGATTCCCCATTGTCTAGAATATTGCCTGGAACCTAGTGGATGTATATTAGCTGTCTTATTCAAATATCAGATCCGCTTATATTTTCTTAGTATTTTTATTCAATGCTGGCACTTTGGAATGTCAGCTGTGTGTCAGACAGATAAGAATTCAAACTCTAATTTCCCCACTTGTTAAAATTGTGTCCTTGAACAAGTTATAGAACCTCTCTCAGTTTTCTCCACTGTAAAAGAGAGGCAATAATATCTACCTGACAAGGTGATGGGATCCACCTTACTGGGGTTTTGTGGACATTTAATAATATCTAGTGTAGATTCTTACCCACAGTAGGCACTGAACCACTTCCCATTCCTGAATAAATTAGCCTTGTGGAAAAATCTAGGGACCATCATATTTTTTCACATGGTTTGCTAAATACCTGCTATACTTTTTTTTTGTATTATAAACTCATCTTCCTGTAATCATAGCCAACACTAAAGCAACTATATAATGGGATTTAAAACTACAAAACAAAGATGTCAACCAGCTGAAAGCATCCTCCATGGACTTAATAAACTGTAAAAGAAAAAAAAAACCTTCACAATTAACTGTTCAGAAATACTTTGTTTTTCAAATGCATGCAGAGATGTAAAGTACTAAACTATTACTGATCAGTAAATGCTAAGAAGTAATGCAAAATAATCTCACGGTTAGACAAAACTTGACATTTACAATAACTACACATTTTAACTTTCCTTGGGATCATTCCAGTTTATGCCTGTTTGTCTGGCCTAATTATTAACAGCATCTCATTTCACTCTGGTCCTAGAGCAGATGATAAATTATATGGTCACCATACTTAAAAGATATTCATCCAGTCTCTATCTCATGCTTGAACTCTTTCTGCAACAACCCGAGCTTATTTGTAGATTAGGTTGAGCCTGTATTTTTCTGACAAGGAACTTACTACCTCCTGCGGCATCCTAATACATTTGGTTTGGTTCTGATAGATCTTCCTTAAAATAAACCAAATTAGGTCTGGTTTTTACTTCCACCCACTGGTTCTTACTATACCCTAGGGTTATACAGAACAAGTCTAACGCTTCTCCCACATGACAGCCCTTCAAATATTTGAAGACAGCAATCATGTCCTGCCTGAGGGTACTCATTTCCTGACTATGAGTCCACATTTCTTAGTTCAATTGTTGATCATATAACTTGGCATAGAGTTTTCTTACCATTCTGATAGCTCTTTTCTGTATGCATTAAAGTTTAACTTTATCCCTGCTAAGTGAATGTCCTAGAACACAACAGTATAATCCCACTATTTTTTTTTGTAACATTAGGAAAAACAAGACCAGAACTGCTATCTTTGGGTACTATGCTTCTAGTAACAAACAGAAAATTTCAGTTGTTATTCTGTTTACCACATCAAACTAATATATACATTTTGGAACTTATTTTCTAAAAACAAAGCCAGTTTTCCCCCATTCTAGTACTCAGACAATTGGCTTTTAGTATTCAGAGTGCAGCGTGAATAGTGACCTTCAAGAAAATAGAATATTAACATGCATAATTGTCTAAAAGAGACGTGTTGCCAGGTTAGGCTCTTGTCCAGGAAGAAATAGTATGGAGGTTTATTTCAAGGGTGGTAGTGTGGTCTAAGAACCAAAGTCAATGAAGGACAATAAATTTGGTATGGGAGATACTGTTAGTGCACAGTAATATTTCTGACTTTTCAGTGCTAGTGATCAACTAAATTTTACAACTCCCTATGTCACTGAGTAGTCATAAAACTAGCCATGATCAATGAGCTTTGATAAATGGCAATAAACTCACTTATAAGCTGAAACATCAACTAAAATGCACATGGGAATAGATGTCATGGACTATCAACTTTCACACTTGCTGATTGACTGTTTACTTGTTATCAAAGCAAAGTTTGAGTCTATGTACTTTAGAGAACTAGTTAGGAAAAGATTCATGGCTTCCATTTAAAAATCACTTACAATGTGATAAGCACTGTGCTGAGCATCACCCATTTCAAGATTTTTTTCATTCTTTCCAATGATTCCATGAATACTGTCAGGGTTCAAAGAAAACCATGCTGCAACCTCTGAGTTCTTCAAGGTTGAAAAATAATCAAACAAGTATCAGACAGTTTTATAAGAGAAAAAAAATCCACTATGAACTTTATCAACTTTATCAACAACATATATAGTACCTGTATGCATAGAAATCCCAGGTACCCTGTCCTGCCTAATTATTGATGGAGCCGGGTGGAGAGGAGAAGTTAGACAAAGACTTTGGAAAAAAAGACTTGAATACAAAGAAAAAGATTTGCACTAAGACTTGGAGGAGAAATGTGAATGGGATATGTGAAGACGTTGCACTTGTTTCTCAACCTTGAAACTCTTAACAGGGGAACACTGAAAACATGGAAGCAATACATACTCAAGAGACACATGGGGAGACTGATAATGGCAATGTTTAACCTGATTTGTACTTTTGTTTTGTTCCTTTCATTCCAGACTTGCCTGGCCCCTTCTACTTCTATCCTATTGTTTCCTGCCATAAAGTCACTTAGACTTGCAGCAAATTTTGGACTTCAGTGGCCCTGCTTTGAGCCAAACCTGTTTGGGTATTTACCCATGAAGGAATGGGTAACATGGGTGTTTTATTGGGAAGCAACTATCCTTTCTTCTCTTCTTTAAATACCCTATTCCATTAAAGTTCTTTACTCTAAAAAAATTTCTTATCTTTATTATTTATATGGTGAATGGAAGAACCCATTTAGAGTATACACACTTGGGAGTTCCTGCATTCCTATCAGTCTGCATCCTAAGAGGTATGGCTGTAGTTTCTGCTTAACATGTCAGAAGGTTGAAATCAAGATGTTGGCCAGGTTTCAGTTTTCTCCTCTAAGAGGAGTTTTCATCTGTGCTGATGTTTAGAAGAATTCATTTCCTGTCCCCGTAGGACTGAAGTCCCTGTTTCATTGTTGATTTTTGCCTGGTACCATTCTCAGTTTCTAAAGGCCACCCACAATCCTTTGGTTACATGACTCCTTCATTCTCAAGCCAGCAATGGCAAATCAAATTTCTTTTTTCTACTTTGAATATCTGAATTGTGACCAGTTATAAGGAAATTTTCTGTGTTTGCAGTGGTATCAGGGTTACTTTGGTGATCTTATTTTAATGCCAACTTAGTCATTGAACTAAGCCATATCACAGAAATGAATTCAGCCCCAGAGATGATGTGCATACTAGGGGATGGGAAAGTGGAAACTATTGGGGGCCATTTTAGAATTGATCCGCTCCAGTCTCCATCTTTATTTTTCACTCTATTTCTTAAGTTGTCACTTAAGAAGTCCACTGAGAAGTGGAATGAGTGTATGATAAATCCCTTCATGTCTCCTGTGCTTCTTTACCTTATCACAACTGTGTGTAAGTATGTGCATGCCTTTTTTTCTGATAGAGAGTAAAAGTTAAAAGAAGTTGAACAAATTACAAACACACACACAAATGCATGAACACATGCAATGCTTTCTTGCTAGTATTCTAGCTTCAAGAGGACAAAATTCCACAGGTTAATATTGTGGGTAGATACAGAGGAATTAGAGGAGATTCACAGGGTAACTCCGGTCAGCTTCCTCATTTTATTTTTTGAATTAACATCAAATGGCTAGCTAAGAAGCATTAACTAATGTATTTTGCTTCTCCTTTCAGGTTGTAGACTCATTTCACAGTTGTTTAATAGGATCCTTACCACAAAGTTTACTATAACACATTCTCTTTTCTCATACTCCACCTTCAAGAAATTGTTCAAAGAGCTTTCTGAGAATTAAATCCTTAGGATTTAAGGAACTTGTAGATTAGTCCTTTCATATTATCTCTATATTCATTATATTGTAGAATAAAAATATATATACTAGACTAGATAAAAGTTTGCAATTTGGGGCCTGACAGGGCAGTAAAGGAAAGAACATGATTTATTTCATGGCAAATATCTATAATAGATAATTAGAGCTACTTAAGAGCTATTCTGGTAGGATTTCCAGCATCTTCATAGAACAGTCTCATTTTGCATACAGAAAAGTTGACCATAAACCTTGCAGTCAGTCAGAAGTAAGAAAAGACAATGAAAAATAGAAATACATTTGTTTTGTAATGAATTTCATGTTCATTAAAAAAACTATTTTAATAACTGACTTGAGTATGATAGGAAATTGTAGAGGATGCTAGGTAGAGTTTAAATAAGAACAAGCTCATATTTGCTTATGAAATTCATTTTGTACAATTGGGAAGTTACCATCTTAAAATATTCACATATATGTTAGATATTGCTAGTTGGAAAGATATTTAATGGCTAACTTGATTCTTCCCTGTCATTTAAGCCCATAATATAATAAATTAAAACATTACATGATAAAAATATATGTATACTATCTCTGTAAAAATACTCTTTTAAAAGTGAATGATACTGGGAAATCAACAGGAAATATACCAGTGGAACTGATAAGAATTTCAAAAACCTCTTTTTTCAGGACTCTTGTAATAGCACCCATAGTTATTAAATTGTATACACATGCCAAGTGGTAGTTGGCAAATCAGCCTCTTGACTGAGTAGCATATTTGATAACTGGAGGGCATGCAGTCATAAAATCCAAGCAACCATCGAAATCCTTCCAAACCTGTTGAAATGAAATGGAGACTTACTCTTTCTCTCGCTCTCTCTTTTTTTTCACTCTGGATTGATATTTATGGACTACAATAAATTGTGGTATTTATGGACTACAATAAATACAAAAATTCTTGAATGATTCTTTATCGCTGTGACTTCTCATGCTGCATAATGCTGACCACGTGATGTGGTACAAGCTGTGCTTCTCACTGACAATGGGGTAGTAGAACACTGGCTTCACTCCAGGGTTAACATGATTCTTTCTGGTACTGCAGGGAAATTGTGCTACCTCTTTATGCTGGATGAAGTGTCTTAAAGAGGCATTTAATTTATTCGTTGTAACAGTTATTTTTGTTGAATAAATACCAACTGCTTATTAGAAACCTATTTATTGAAGATGAGCAGCTATATCATAGAGATAAATCAAATTTATGGCTACTAAATCTCACTTAATATGCTTTGAATATTCTATTGGTCTTTAACATACTGTATGAAGATAACTGTATTTATTCTAACCTTCCAAATAAAAATAGCTATTACTGAATAAATATTATTCCTATTACCTCTCAGTTATTTACACAATGTTAAAATCTATGCAATAGTTATCTACTTTGACTTATTCTTAGCAATTAAAAATTTCAATAAATGTTTTTAATATTCAATTGACTTATAATCAACAGAGATTAACTATTTTATTAAAACCAAATTAAGAGTGTGATATATTTATGACAGTCATTGTAATATGTTACCCAAAATTCCTCTTAATCTTTTAGCATCTCTTCTGGGAAGAAACTGAAACTATATTACAAAGAAAACATTATTTAATTTGGTCCAGAGTAAACATCATGTAAAAGTACTAGACTACTTGGTCCATGATTCAACGGACAAATTGACAGAATTCTCATCTAACAAATAGTAAGAGAATGTTGTCTTTTTCAAATTTGCGATCCTCATTCATTCAATAAGCTGACAGTAATTCTATATGCCTCGAGAATACTGATGAATAATTGAATTGGGTTGTTTTCAGACTACAACAGGGCTTAATATTAGTAGTATTATTTTGCTCCATTATCTTTGAAATGAGGACAGCTCTGCTCATTTCTATACTAATACTGATGGGCTTTTCACATGACAGCTGACATTTCTAGGCTTTACATGAAGAGTAGAAGGACCTAAGATGTGGCATTTCCTATACCTGCCTGCAGTCTCTGTGAATAGAACATTTGTACCATGAATAGTTTTCTACTGATTTCTTGTAGTTACTGATTTAAAAATGTTAGAGATGTGCTTCTGTTTTTATTTTTTTTTTTTAAATCAATCTTCCTGGGTTTTTTAAAAACAGAATGTAACAATAAGCAACAAAATTTATAAACATAGAATAGATTCCAGATATTACAAACTATGTTGTCTGCTTGGGGAATGTTTTAAGAGCTCAAAGCAATTACTTCCTATATAAACATGGCATTTTATAATGGGAATTGGAATTGAATTACTAACAGAAAGCAAGATATTTAGAATAAAAACAATCAAGTAATAAGGAATTCTATCTGGTCACCATAATAACTACATAGAGTAACTACATTCCATTGAGAATTAGAATATTTTCATGAAGTCATTCAATAACAAAAAAAATTGTATTGCATAATAATGCTCCCAACATAATTTAATGACTACAACATCTGATTGGAATTATGTTTTGTAAAAGTTATGAAAAGCCCATTTTCTTTTGTGCTTCTGACTAGTTTATTTTACATTATCTCAATTATCTAGACAATAGTCAGTCATGTTTTAATCATTGTCTGGGAACTTGAGCATTTTCCTGACAAACTATTTTCCAAAGGTCAATAAAGCAAGAGATTATCCCCAACTGGTAAGGTGAAAGCTCACCTAGGCACTTCAAAATATCTATTAACTTTTTTTTTGCTCTTTGTAAGTTCTGATATAATCAATGGGATGTAAAGATTCTGTCCTTGCTTCTAATGACACGCCTCTTTTTCTTTGCATTAGAATTGATTTAGTGAAGAGTCTGTTTAACCATTAAAGATAATATTGGATTCACAAATCCTGCATTTAAAGAAATCCAGTGTCCTTTTAAGAAGTAATTGAACAGATAGCTTTACTTCTCTTAAATTATATTGAACTCGATGCCTATTAAGAAAATCACCATTGTATAGCTATTGTCTTACTGATTTTGAACAAATAGAATGACTGTTTCAATTTTGAAATAGTAATTGTAACAGAAGTAATAATACGGCTGATAATCATATGAGCCAGTTCTGAAAGTGAATATTTTACATACATTATATCCTTTAATTCTCAGAACAAAGCAGTTACTTCCCATTTTATTGATAAGAAAATTTGACACTTAAACCAATTAAGTAATGGAAGCAAAATCACACCATGAAGTTTTGACCCTTAGATTAGGACCCAGTTTGAGTAGAACCAAAGCCAGTGATTTTACCCATTATGATATGCTATCACCGGTACTTTAAAACACTTAATTGGCACTATGAAAATCTAGATGCTTTCACCTGCCAATAAAAATTGTAGGAGACCACTTTTCTGGTTTGGCATTTGGTATTTCATGGTAATTTGGCCTTTGTCCTGCTTCCTTGAAACAATAACTAACTAGAATAAACTACTTAATTATATGCACCACGAATAATTTTTTTAGCACTATAGAAGAAACCCAAGTGAAATAGCACTTATTGCACTGGGTGAAATCACAATTACCTTCTGATACTATGTCTTCCACCAATGTCTAAGCTTATGGCTGAAATAAAACAAATTTGCTCATATGTTCACAGAAGGAAAGGTGGAGTCAGGAAGGCAGAAAGGAAGGAAAAACGAAAGGGAGGGAAAAGGTTGAAAAGGATGAGAAGGAAGAAGAAGAAAATAGAAGAGTTTAAGAAGTTTATACCCTAGAGTATTCTTACCTCTTGAATGTCATTCTTAGAATATATAACTTGACTGATTAGTTCTTCTTTGCCTTATTAGTGTGAGTAAAAAATAGTGAAAACAGATTTTAAAATAAAAATAAGTTATTGCCTCATGCCAAATATGTCTTTGATATTGCCAGAGAAACACATTAGAAGCTAATTTCTTTTAATTGAATATTTATTCCCCACTTGGCACAGATCCATCTACTAATAGATCCAATAATTACATGAATGAATGTGTTAAAATTACATGACTAGCTTCACTGTTGGGAAAAAATGACCTACTATCCTAAAAACTGTATCATCAAATACTTTACAGTAATTTTGAAGAGTATCAATAAGAGATAGTAAAACAGTTAACTACCTGAATACCAACAATAAGAGTTTATTTCAAATGTATTTAAATGTTTGAGTAAATGAAAACATGGAGAAAGTAAATCTTTTTTGTTTTGTTTTGTTTTGTTTTGGACAGAATGATAGTATTGAAACAAAGAGATGGAAAATACAGAGGTGAGAATTTACTTGGGAAGTACATAAGTAACTCAAAGTTTGACAAGTCACGCAATAGAATTGATCATAATTTTCTCTTTTTATCTGAACCAGATGGCCCCTCCTTAATTAATATGAATGCACAGTTCCAAAGAGTTCATTCCAGTTTCCCCATGGCCCAACCATACCACAAATGATTCTCACTTCTGGGAGAAGATATTGTCTTCCTGCTATAACCAGAACTTTCAGCTCAACCTTTGTTATAACACTGACTTCTTCCTTTCCTTAGTCTAATTATCTTTCAAAAATAATCAGAATTGTAATTTAAATATTACAGTACATAATTAACCACACTGGTTGACAGAGAATGAGAAATTGTGGCTCTAGGCAAGCATCAAAATTAATATGTACAATTGGGAATACATCGTGTCGTGTAGGAGTGTCATCTGGCTAGTATGCTGAGAGGATCAGAACTGAGCAGCCAGGATCTCCTCTGCCCATGCTGCTGCCTTAGGTAAGGTTTATAAATCCCCAAGCCGAATCAGCCAGTCCTTGCTATTTCATGATACCTTGTTTTTCTGTTTCTCTCGGTGAAATTTAACTTCATCTCCCTGATGTTTGCTTTGTCATCCCCTTAGAAATTTCTGCCTCCTTTCAATGTGAGCATTTGTAGTCCTTATTGTTTCCATTTTCTTTTCATGGTCACTTATGAAAGATTGTCTGACTTGCTCCCAGACATAGTCCAAGACAGTTGTTAACTGTGAACTTGGGCATTCATGCTGAGGAAAGGAAAAGAGGGGGAGGAGAGAATGACAAGCTAGTTGTTCCTAGGTTCCTGTAGGACTCAGGGCTATGAATCATGTTCAAGTTGACTTGTGAGACAGCGTTAAACCTTGTTGAATCTTACCAGAGGAAGGAACAGTTACCCCCAGCAGAACAAGAAAGTTTTCCCCAAAATGTAGATTTAAGATTTCAGTGATATTGTTTTCGCTGTCATTTTTTGCTGAAGATAACTCACCAGGGCTGTGCCAAAATGATGCTTCTCTCAATCACTCATCGCCAAGACAGCTTCTGAATTCAATGCTAAAGGGAAATCATACCATGCCTTATTGTCTCTTAAGACAGCAAAAAGCAATGCCAGGCAGCATCCCAGTTCTACATGAGAAATAAAACAATCAGTGGAAGTGTACATTGAAGAAGAGGAAAATAAAATGTGGAATTATATAGAAAATGAGTGATGATTTGACAATCAAGTAAAGCCATTTGGTTGGCTTCTTGTTAACTTTGTGAACTCTGGAATAACCTTTTGTCCACATTTGCAGCTTCCCTGCTGATACAGCAAGCTTCCTTTCATGCTCCCTATCCTTTTTGGTGGTGCTGTGATTTTGTTATTCCCTTGTGTTCCATTGTTGGTGTTTTTTCCTCAAGAAAAGGTATAATGTAATGGATCCATCACTGAATTTTTTAATTGGGCCTATTGCTTCAGCCAGGAGAGGAGAGCTGAATTCTGCTATTTTTCATCAGATCCTGTGTATCTTTATTAAAAGTGAAAGAAAGATAATGATCCTGGTAGCTATGTTCTACTACGGTCTTTCCCTTAATGACCTTAAGAAGTAAATTAGAAAACATGGCTACAAGTGGTGTTTCTGATCAGGTTCATTTCTCTTTTCCAGAGAATGTAAATGCTAACCAGTCTTACACACTTAAATGTCACCTTCCTCCTTAGAAAATGAATATTTGAAGGTAGATTTCATTTTAAACTGCATGGGAAAGTGGACGGCTGTTTTTGAATGTACATAAGTCTCATAATAGACTAAGCTGATAATGGCAACAACCATTTGTTACATTTGCCTTTGGTTGTTAAGTGGCACTAAATATCTTTTTTCTTCCAATATTTTCTCAAAATTAAGATTTATTTGGTTAGTACTCAGAAAACATTCATTTATCCTTGTTTTTTTAAACAGAAACAATTATAATAGATGACTATTTTTCCAGTATTTAGCAACCAATTTTACAGACAATTAAATTACACTAACAAGAAGATTAATCAACTTTTAATGTGAAGCTGTATTGTTGATTTCATTGTATATATATTTTATGCTACTATTAAATATGCCAACTAGAAGTTTATGTATATTAAAATACCTATACCCACTTGCACCCATGGCTATTAAACAATTAACCCACTTTTCATGGGTAATCAACCCACAATAATTTGGTTTGGGTGTTCATTACCCAGATTAATTCAAATAAAAAAGATACAGTGAGGCAGAAATTGGATAAGTGGATACTATCTAATCCCAATTGTCTTAATTTTCCATAGGGATGTCTGAATTGGATTTTGACAAAATACCTCTCTTTATCACACCCCCCCCATCAAATACAATGTAAATTTCCTCTATTTCTTAAATTATTCTTTCATGAATTATGTGGCATTAATAGTCTTCAAAATTCTCAAAACTTTGAGGTTATAAAATAATAACTTTAACTTCCCCCCATAAAACACCTAAGCCAATTAATAATTGTGCATACATATATTGGAAACTACTTAAACTTGTCATGAGTCAATTTTGCATTCTTGACAAAATTGTGAATTCTAGCATGATGATCAGTTCTATTTTCTTTTGGCTTCAAGCTATTCTCTGCTAATATGTAATCAATGGTCAGAGAAACTAAAAGAAAAATATGTCATCTCCAGATATTAAGGTCATTTTATCATCTAACTTTCAAAAATGTCAGCACATCTGTATCTTCTGATAATAATCAATAAGCAGGAAGATTGCATTTATATCCTACTATATAATTGAAAACAACCTAAAAAAGATAATGCTAAGAGAATTTTAAATAAAGTCTAGTATAGCTTTGTATTGTAACCATCCACTTAAGTAATGTTTATGAAAACTATTTAATAAGATGGGCAATGCTTATATTTCACTGGTTCTCAACCCTGGCTGTATTCTACCATCAACTAGGGAGCACTTAAGAAAATTAAGTATAAATAGCCCCACCTCTGGGGATTCTGATTTAATTGGTCTTGAGTGGATTTTGAGCATGAGTGTACTTTAAACTGTCAGCAGATTGTTATTTGCCATAGTAACTAGAATTCCAAGTTGTAAATATGGTATAATTAAACTATGTTAAAAATTTCCCCCAATTTTTGGGGGGAGCAAGAAGAAGCTAGAGTTAAAAATAATTGTAAACAACATGCCGTTGGTTATAGATGATGTAGGTTTGGGTGACACTTATTCTCTTATTTTGATATACTTAAATATTTTATATATTTTCTGATAAACTTATTTCAATTAAAATGAAATTAAAGGCAAGTGATAGTCAAAAGCAAATATATTTTTCAAAGCAAAATCTAGCACTGTATACTTAGGGCAAACTTTTGGACAATATGCTGATAAAAAGATCTATTAGATACAATAATCCTCCTTCCAAGATGTAAAAAACCAATGCAGTATCTTATATTTAGATCATGGTTTTACAGATGAAAATGTAATACTATAATTTGAATTACTGCACTGTACCTATGAATGTATCTTCTGGGAAAAATTTAGAAACCTACGTATAAGTGAATATGATATGGATAAGTCAAAATACACTGGTGGGCTAGCAAATAAATGATTTCCAATTACAAATCGCTTTATCTGGAGTGACTGCTGCTATTGAGACAAAGAAAACAACCCCAGAAAAGTTTCTGGGAAATATGAGAGTCAAAATTGCACTCAGGGTGAATCTTATCTCTCTTACCTTAAACTAAATCTGGTTATATTTTTCACAAGAGTAGTGTGATTTAGATGTTTAAATATATGATGCTTTTCATTAATATGTTTTAGCATTGTGATTAACTTTTCTGAGTTTGTTTTAATAATTTTAAAAAATAAAGCTTTATATTGTCAAGATAGTTTGATTTTATATATCAATTTCACAGGATCATGGAATACCCCAGACATTTGGTAAAACATTCTGGATGATGTGTCTGTCAGAGTGTTTCTGGATGACATTAACATGTAACTGGTAAATCCAGGAAAACAGATTGCCCTCAATAATGAAGTAGACCTAAGTAGAGCAACTTAAACCAAGGAGACCAAAGTAAAACAAAAAGGCTCAGTAAGAAGGAATTATGCTTGTCCAACTTCTTTGACTGGGAATCAAGTCTTTTCTGACCTTGGAATCAAGCAGAAATATCTACTCTTGCATCTACAGACCGCAAGTCTGAAGACTTAACCCTTCATAACTGTATAAACCAATCTTATAATTTATTCCTTTGTTCTTCTGTTCATTCTGCTTCTTTGGAAAGTCATAGATTATTGACTAATATAGATATTATGGCTGTGCAAAAATTATTCATCACCTAACTAAAGAGTGTGACTATATTTAATTGCAGTCTTTATGGTTTGAATGTCACCAACCTTTGACAACTGAAAGAAGACTATTACAAATATTCAAATCATATAAAATGATGTCATTTGCTCAATCAATCCTAATACTATGCAATATTTTATTTTGTTTCATATATGAAACAAAATTTTTTTTTATTTTATTGAGATCGCAAACAATTCACTGTTTTTTGTCTACTCATATAAAAATATACTTCTTCCCCCAAAGCTCAAATTTACATAGTCTATAGCCTACTTAACTTCTTAAAGACATTCTGCTCAGAGCCCCCTGATAAAAATAGTTGATTTCCAGGTCTGCTGCTTAGTTGCGATTCTCAGAAACTAGTTACACAGAATTCATGAGCTTATCTATTGACCATGATCCTACTGACTCCAAGTTTTCTATGTTTTTATTAATTTTGATGCAATATATTCCCCAACAACTCTTCCAAAACTTTAGGGTGATGTTTTGGTAATAATATCTATTTTTATGTCTGCTTATTTGTTGCCAAATTTGATCTGATCTGATGGAGAAGAATCATGTGAACTCAGAGAACTTGAAGGAAAAGGAGTTTTATTTCACCTTGACGGGCTCAGAAAAACACTTTCCAAAGACTGAGACCCTGATAAAATCAAAGCAAAGTTTTATATTCTATTACTGCTGTATATGTGACAAATGAGAGCTGTTAATGGGACACCTTGAGTGTGTGATACAGAAAGAAAGGAAATAATGGACAAAAAGCAAGGGGAAAAAAAAAGATGTCTGTCAAGGACCCTCAGAACAGCAGGATGTTTGGTTAGAGATTTGCCAAACAGAAGAATATCTGGTTAGAGATGCTCCCGGGGTGGGTGTGGGAGTCTGTGAGAGGTGGGGCTGGGGAGGTTAGGGGTGTGTGGGGAACGAGGGGATAGGTTCCCTATGTCAGCAATCCATTTCATGGTTATCTTGCCACATAAAACAGAAAAAAGTCTTTTCTAACTCATTGCTCTTGAAATGTAATTTTTTTGAGTATACACTTCTCAGTTGGTCTTTTCATTTTCCCTCTTATTACTGCGAATACACTATGTTAATATAATCTTTGTAATGTAATGCAAGTTTTGCCACTTAAGTTACTGCTTATAGTTCTTCCATCTGATCTTTCTAACTTAATTTTTGTTTCAGAGCATTTTTAGATGTTTGGGAGGAAAGAATGGGGCTTATTTCCCAGTAGTTTACTATAATGAGCATAGGTCTGAGCTTTTATTTTTCTTGGTTTGAATTCATTTGGATTCCCAAAATTGAGAATTGATCTTTTAATAAATTCTTGTAATTTCTCACTTACCAACTTTTGAACATTGTTTTTCCTTTATTTTCTGTCTTTTCTTTCATTATGTGACTTTTATTATAAACATATTAGGCCTTCTTCCTACTATCTCTTGCAATCTCTCTCTTTTTTTTTCCGATTAACTCAGTTCAGTCTATCATATTTTTGGTAATTATATTTCCTGGTCACTAATTCTATACTCCACTATGTTTTTAAATTTTAATGATTAGATATTTGGTCTCAAGTAGTTTTACTTAGCAGACTTTCTCAAATCAGTTGACGATTTTGTACAGTTTCTGATTGCTTGCTGATCTTTGAGTCCATCATTAATATTGTTGAATATTATTATACACATTCACTTTGTATTTTGCAGTTGATGATTCTAATATTGGAAACCCTAGGGATTTAAATCTAATATTTATTGTTTCAGCACTTAGTTTTTTTCCTTGTCATGGTGACTTGTTTCCTTGTGCATTTAATCTTTTTCTTTCTATTCTGAGATCATTTTTTACAGGACTTAATTTGTACATATCCGCAGAAGGTTAACTTGAAAGGCTTCCCTAGTGAATGAAATTGCATTTGTTTCAATTAGACATTGACAACCTGCCTTTAATTCAGTGACTTGTTGCAAGCTTCTCTGACTGTAGGTGTTTTTTGGTCACCATTACACAGAAAGCTACCTGAGGTTAGGCTTGAGGTCATAATTCTAAGAGTAACTACGATTGCTATTGTTATGGTTGTTTTTTCTCTTGTTACCATGGCAGAGACAGACAGACTCCTTATTTAATTCTTGCTACTAGGTAAGAGGTAATTTTTAGTACTACTGTGCTTTTATTGAGAAGAGGACTCCACAGAAGCCATCTAACTTTATATAGGTGGACGAAGGATCTTCTTACATCTTCTCCTTACTTTTAGATCCTCAATGGTGCATCTCTTTTCCATGTGTTGTCTTTTAACAGCCAGTCCTAAGTTCTGGTATTGAATTTTGCTCTAAGGTATCACAGCTTTTTTTATCACTCCAGCATCAGTATTCTCTATTACTTTGTAGCTCCTTAGGGATTTCTTTCCTTATTCTGAAATGAGTATAAAGCAAGTTTGTCTGAGGTTTTCTGAAGGGAGGATGGGAGTGTGGAGGAAAGTAGGCTATAATTATAATTATATCATATATATAATTATATAATGTAATTATATAATAATATATAATACATTATATATAATTATATATATGATATAATTATAATTACTGAATTAGTACATTTTTAGTGATTATTTATTGGAGTTTTGGTTGTGGGCATGGTATGAAAACATACATTTATATTGATGAGAATCTAAATGCCCAAATCATATATGGTGTTGTAGAACAATGTAACTTCAGTAAAGATAATTGTAAAAAGAAGTTTTTAAAATAATTTACTAATATAAAATTATTTTGTAGAATGAGGGTTTTTTCAAATGAGTTGGATACCACAATAGTAATATAGAATCACTGATATTATTCCTACACATAAATGGCTTTAGAATTGGTTTAATTCTCTGCAAAGAACAATCCTTCAAGTATTTGAAAATAGCTATTGGTATCTTTCCCTTTTTTCTTCATGAGTTAGGTATCATCTTGATGATTAAATTATTTCCCATTTTACATAATTCCAAATCCAGTCAACACACTGACCTCTGAATATATTTATTTCAGTTGACTTTAAGTTTAAAGAATTAGACAAAGCCCTATAAGTAACTGCTGGGAAGCAGAGTAGAAGATGACCACAACTTCACTCAAATTTTTCATTACTATAAAAGTAAATGTGCTTTTTTTTTTGCTAAAAATTAGCACTTTTCTTGTGCTGTGTTCTCTTTAATCATATCTTTTTTCAGATTGTTGCCATTCCATAATTTCCTAGTTCATATTTGTAGCTTTTATGAAATTAAAAATCAGAAATTTATATTTGTTTTCATTAATCTCCACCTTAATTAAGTTAAACTCATTTTTTCAATTGATTGAATTTTCTTAGGCTATCTTATTTATTTGTCAATATTTTGAGGTTAGTCAATATTTTATATTCCCTCAAAACTTTTCCTTATGTAAATTTTGTGGATATAACTAAGGGTTTTTTTTTTTTGTTGTTGTTGTTCCAAATTTCAAGTCATCAAGTCTATGTGTATGTATTATTATAACTTTATAGAATTAAAGATAAAGTATTAAGCCAAAGTGTAGATTTAGAAATTAAATATGTAAGAAATAAGATATGCACATAAATGTAAACACTGCAGCCTGAATCAAAGTGCAAATTCACTTTAAATTGTATAACACACAAAATGTGTTGGGTGAATTGGTTAAAATTTTATTTAATTACCTGAAACATATTTAAATATCTTTGAAAAATATGACATAACATTGAGGATGGCTATTGCAAAAACTTCTCTTCAACTTTAACAACCTTTTTCAAAGCATTTTTTTGAGTTGTGTTATTGTTTTTGTGACTAATTTTAGCCCATGAATTTAAAAAGACAACCCAAAACACTCTTCATCTCAACTGCATACATAAAATAACTTTAAAAAGAGAGTGTTACCCATTTCCCAGTTTTACCAATACTTATTATCTACTCAGCGCTAGAAATAAAACAGTCAAAATTCCTATCCTCTCATAGCTTACTGGGAAGGCAGATAATATATGAACAAGTCACATAATTGGATAAATAACAAAAGATTAAGACTAAGGAAAATATTATTATGAAAGAAAGATGGTGATAGTTAAGAATTATGGGTGCTTCAATGGTTGGTACACTACCTGAGGGGGAAAATTCTATACTTCCAAAACACTAACATTGATATAAACCAATGGGATACAAAAATGCTATGTAAGTAAATAAAAGTTGAAACCTAAGTTTAAAAAAAAAGGAAAGGCATTATAAATAAAATACATAATGGCTTTATAGAAGAATAGTTGTAATATGCAAATAGTTGATCAAGAAAAACTTCATTGAGCAAAGCATAACATTCAGTGTAAGTTTGTATTAAAAATGGAGAGACACCAAAACCTGAAGGCATGAAAGTATGAGGAGTGTGCCAGGAAATCTGGACTAGAGTGTGCAAAATAATATTTTTACATCATTAAATTACAATGGAAAGTGGCTAGATTCTAGAAATATTTTGAAGGAAAACAAACAGAATTCCTTGTCAGATTGGTTTATAGTATAAATGAAAGAAGAGTAAAAATGTAACCAAAAATTTTGACCTAATCTCTGTAATTATGGTATGGTCATTCACTGGGATGGAAAAAACTGAGGGACAATATGCTTATTGGAGAAAGATCAGGAGTTTATTTTGGAAGTGTTTAATTTGATATGCCTGTTAGCCATTAAGCAGAGATATCCAATGGTAAGATATATGATTGGGGAGTTCAAGTGACCTAGTCATCTCAATCTTAACATGCACCATAGCATGCTGCATAACAAAGTGCTGAAAACTTTATGACTTAAAGCAATAATTATTATTCCTCACAAATGAATAAAAAAACCCATTCACATGGAATACTAACTTATGTAGGATCACAGCAAGGAAATTTTGTTGAACACCTTCCGATGTACTTCCCATGTGGCATTGATTTGCATGACTGCTAAGTTCCAAGAAAAGGATGCTAGAAGCTGTGGCCTAATTCAAGTTGCAAAGTTTCTTAGTATTTGCCAGTGGAAGTTATTCAGTCTCACTTCTGCATTGTGCTGGTTAAGAGTAAGTCAGAGACTCACTACATATTTAAGGGGACGGAAATATTCAAGTGTTAAAATGCCATTGTAAGCCCGGCACGGTGGCTTGTGCTTGTAAACTTCAGCCTATGAAGCGGCAGGGGCTAGGGATCGCGGTTTTTATCCCGCCTGGGGCCGGTAGCAAGACTTAGTTCCAAAAAATAGCTGGGCGTGGTGGCGTGAGCCTGTCATCCCAGCTACCTGGGAATCTGAGTCTGAGGATTGCTTGAATCTGTGGTACCCCGGGCAACGAGAACCTGCGGTTCCACGGGCAAAAATAGTAAGACCTAGTCTCAAGAAAAAAAAAAAAAAGATGCCATTAGATACAGCCAGTGATGGACCATTTTAAAATATCAATACATAGATTTGGGTGTCACAAGTCATATATATGATAGTCAAAGAAATGAGATTTGATAAAATCAATGAGGCAGTGAGTATAAAGGGAATATCCCAAGCTGAGTCCTGGTACACACTAATATTTAAAATTTGGGAAGAGAAGAAACAAATGAAGATAAGAAAGATCAGAACTATAGAAGGAAGAACCAGGAAAGTATAGTGAGCTGGAAGGTAAAGGAAAAAAGAGGAAGCTACAAATTATGGAAAACATTGCTAATAATTCAAGGAACTGAGGCATGAGATGTGACTGCTTAAACATGAGAGTCAGTGATACTATTTCAGTAGGGTCACAAGAACAAAAATTTGATTGAAGTGATTTCATGAACCACTTTGGTGACAAAAATTAGAGTGAGGTGGTACACACACATATATGTATAGCTCTTAATAAAACACTTATAGTGGGAAAAAGTGAAATGTTTTAAGGAATCAAGGAGTCAAAATATGATTGGTTTTAAGATAAGAGCTTATTTAAACGCTGAAAGACATGATTCATCATAAAAGGAAACAGGATTTGAATGTATCAAGGGAATTTGTTAGTTGTCTAGTCTTATGTAGGTGAGAGGATACACTGTGGAAATTTCACTTTTAAAAACAAGAGAAACATAAGGAAACATGAGTACTGATGCATATTGGTGGGTATATGAATTGGTGAGTTGGTAGATTTTAAAAATTCTCTTCAACTTACTGGTATTTTCTCACTGAAATAAGTAGCAATGTCATTAACAGAGAAACAGAATGCTGAAGGAGGTGTTGCCATTTAAGGTGGAAAAGAAGTGTGAAAGTGCTACTAAACAGTGTGAAGAAAGTATGTATAGAGTAGAAACTAGGGGAATGTAGGATTGTAAGGCTGTAGTAAGACCTCAAAGGAGGAAAACATAAATTTTAAAAGATTAAGCCATAAAGGGGTATATAGAATGATAGAGAGAGGGGAGGAGAGAAGGAAAGAGAGATATAAAGACAAAAGGAGTTTGAAGTGTTTTCCCTTTCAACAATAAAAAATAAACTATTGACAAAATTAAAGTATCAGTTAGAATAGGGAAAACTATGTGTATTATAAAAATTTGTTGGAAAAATCTTTACAAAGAATTAAAAACATTATTTGAGTTTCTGTCATATATCATCTCTCTACATATTTATCATCTCTCATACCTATTTATCATTAAAAACACACCTGTAGTTTTAAAAATTGTTAAAATAATATTTGGGAAAGAATAGATGGATATATATTTGGGAAAAAATAAAACTTTTTTGATTAATACTATCTTTTTTCTCAAACTATGAACTCAGTGAGACTAGATTTCTAACTTTATATTTAATGATCTATACATAAATAAAGACAACTACCTCAAAAGTAGAACTGCTTAGAGACATAAATTGGATAGATAAATATATATATATATGATAATTTTTTTTTTGAAGAGGGGAAAGAGAAAAGAAGGGAGTAGGTCACTGCTATGGGAGTATTGGGTGAGGATAAGTGAAGCATGCACACATCTGGAGATGTGAAAATGTACCCCCAAAGTTAATAGATATGTAATTGACTGACACATTACCAATAAAATTAAAAAAGCAAAATGTTGCAAATAAATAACTAGCGTATGTATTTATGTCAACAAGTGAAAGCAAGTTCAAAGATCTCAAAACCTAGAAACATGAGCGTGTAGAAAGGTTTAAATACATCCACAGCCATAACAATCCTGCGAGTGGGATTATTTAGTTACTGTTTGGATTATACTATATTATTCATACCTCAGTATTATGATAGAGCAAGTATACTACTATAGTATACCTGAGTGTTATATCATTCTAGATTAAGTGTAGTAAGTAGTATACTTTTGAAAGTAGTTAACCATTTATATTGACGATAATAATTTGTTTTAGTATAGCAAACATAGAATTTACATAAATGTTTTAGTTCATTCCTTCAAAAACTTATTATTAAAAGATTATTTGTGACAGGCATTGTGCTAAATGATGAGTATTAGTGAGTATTACATCAGATTTGATATCTCCACTTACAAAGCGCATAAACAAAAATTTACAAAATAATATGAAAACCTGTATTTGCTCCATTAAGCAAAGATTAGCAAAAATAAAAAACTGGTGTATTTCAGTACCTGATTATTTGACTACCAGAAACATTTGGAAAACTGATATTTGTATTTACTGCACAGTTATAAATCTCAGAAAGCCACTCAGACCAGGCTCTGGTCATCGAGGACTCTGTGCAAGGCTTGATATGTTGGTATTTACTGTATGCTGGAATGCATCACAGTAAAATGTTGATGAGATGTTCCTTTCTCAGATGAGTTGGTTCTGAGAACAGACACACACCTGCATGTACAGTACTGTCTCAGTCTGATGCTTAGATGTCTAATTGAGCTCTCATTGAGCTTTCAGAATATCTGAAGTAACTTAGTCTTTGAAACTGTATTCTCTAGTGAGGAAGTAGAGACACAAATTTAAGGTTCTCTGCAAGATTGCTGCTGTTCCCTTTGCCATGGAGCCAAGTTGTAGCGATTTCCTTCTGTATCTTTTGAATAAGTAAAATCATAATATTTTCCAGGTGTGTATCTTACTCCTCTACCATTCTCTATGTATTTATCACAATTGTCAATATATTGGTACTATTAAACAGTCACATGCATATAGGTGCATAGTTAACCATGTAATACAGTACATATATAACAAAATAATGTATTAACGTAATGCACTATATATAATGCATGTATTTGTTGAATCTTATATCATATTTGATATATGGCATTTGAACATTAACATATCATGTATACATATACATGTTTTTTGATAGTTTTGATATTACAATTTTTAATGAGATCAATGAGTTTCATATAAAGTAAACATGTATTTATTGTTCACTCTAATTAGTGTTGTGACTAATACTATGAACGTAATTATACACAAATTTTTACATTAGATTACTGATACACATTGTAAATTTAAGTTTAAGAATTCTAAAAGATATTCAAGGATGTATCCATTTCATATTACCAGTACTATTATACCAATAACGCCATATATTTTCTAGTACTACTATTTAAATATTTCTAAAGTTCTTGGATCATTAATGTCATTGAACTTTAAAAATATTTATCTGGTGAATTTAATTTGATATTTATCATCTTTAGACATTAGTCAATGTCTATTGATTGTATATTTAGAAAATCCTCCACTATATCAGCAACAAAACAATTAACTTATATAGATATTTTTTGACCTAAAATTATGATCATTCAATTTACATGGAATTTATTTTCATGTAGTACAGGAATAAGTATATAACTTCTGTTTCTTTCTCATCTTCTTGTTTCTTCTCTCATTATAATAGTAGTAATAATTTTATTACTTTACCATCATATTATTTGTGGTAATTAGCTTGTAAAATATCCCAAATGATCATTGCCTTCTGACATTCACAACACTGTGAAATTCCTCCTCTTCAATAACTAGCTGATAACCAATAGAATTCCACTATGCTGATAACAACTCTACTTACATGATTAGTTACTGAACATTCTGATTTGCCTTTTAGTATTTTTTCTATTGTGGCAACCTCAGTTTTCAAAAAATGTATATGATTCAGAGATATAGTTCACACTTCTTCAAGTATTACCACACACAATATCCATCATCAAGGCACAAAAATCCAATATGATAGCCCAATGCCCTTCTGTCTGCTTCAAAAGGTATGGTTTCATCTCTCTAGTACTCTCTTGTTTGCTGTATTTGCATTAAGGAAGTCACAAGCTTGGTGAGACCGACAAGGTAAGTAATGGAGGATGATCTCTGGCTATGAGTCAGAAAGAAACTGAATCCTGAGAACAACGAGAGGAACTTGGCAATGGCTCTTTCTAACCAGTCAAGCCTTCAGCTGAGATGCTGGATATAGCATCAACTTGATTACATTCTTATGAGAGACCAGAAAGTCTATATTCCACACTAATGAATTTGTCTTTCCTTCTGACTTAATTAGTTTAGCATAATCCCTTCTAGTCCCATCTATCCTGTTGAAAATGACAAGAATTCGTCTTTATTTTTGATAGCTAAATAGTATTCTACTGTGCTATTAATAGACTGGTCTTTTGCAAACAGTGAGTTATTAGAAGAAATGAAACAAAGGACTTGGGTTGCTGATTTGAAGTAGTACTCCTTAAGAAAAATATGTAGGAAAGCAAAGGAAGTAAAATAAGAGGAAAGAACTAAAATGAATGTGATCTCAGCTAAACTTTCTCATTGACTTAATCCAGGCTGTATTCTATGATATAAATTGCGCTCTGAACTCTGGGAATGGGAATAAAGCCTCCCAGGAGAAGAGAATGGATTAAAGGTGCTGGCTCATAGTCAAGAGCAAGCCTTCAGAGAAGATAATGTATCTGACCACATTTTCCCAGCACCCATCTGGAGTTGGGAGCATCAGTAAATAAAAGGATATAGGCAGAGTATAACACACACAAAAGTACACATAGTATGTGCCATTATGCTAGTAAAAGTACAAATTGCATGAATACAAGAGTATAATTTCAGTCACAAAATCTGTCATATGTTATATATGTCATATGCTAGCTATATCATCTTGTTTTTGCTACATACTGAAACTTGCAGTTTAAGGCCCCCTAATTCTGTTGTCCTCAGTGTTGCTCATGGAAAATAGTAGAATTCTTTTGGCAGTGATTTTTAAGCTCTATCTAGTAAAATAAATTCAAATAACTCACTTCCGGTTTTATAGGCATATTACCAGTGAAGGTTGCAGGTTATCTTGAAGAAGTATGAAACATGAAACAAGGATATTTTATGGTCCAAACCTTTATAGTTTCTGTTATTTTTTACTACTTCACTTTGCAGCTTTGAGTTTATGTGTGGTTTGTTGTGGTGGCGAGATGTATATTTCTATTATGTATTTCTGTGGCTAATGTTTTTAAACATCTTATTTAGGAAAGCTTTTTTTCCCCTCCTATTCATATCATGATCTTGTGATTTAGCAGCAAAAGAGAAAGCAATATTATGCTGGGAGTCTGTAACATTCATGTAGTTAAGAGAATTAAATATGTGGGTTTTGGGGGAGTTACAATCCACCTAACAATTATACCTTCCATGTTGATGTATAAGTTGAATCAAGCAGTCTGTAATATGTTCATAGCTTGTCTGATTGCAGAGTATAACTTTTTTTTATCATAATGAAATTATAACTAATTTTATATCCCTAAGCTTATGTTAAATTTAGGTTTCTTGTATGCCTAGAACTCATTTAATGCATTCAATAATACGCATAAAAATACAAAATGAGAGGCTAATATGTAACATTGTAACTATCGTTGATAGTACTGTGTGGTATAATGGTATTGCTAATAACTGAATTTAAATATTATCACATTAACACAAAGGTAAGTATGTGAAGTGATGGATATATTAATTAACTCAATGAAGAAGAATCATTTAAAAATTTAAAAAACAGGATGAGTATTGGTAAAACCCTTATTTCTAATCTAGTAGGTAAAAGTAAGCCACCCATCCACTTGGAAATTTATTAAATATACCTAAAGATGAACAGTTTGTTATTCTTATAGAATAGCTTATTCTTGCTCTTATAGACTAGTTTATTGTGCTAACAGTATTCTCTGTAATACAAAGAAACTTACATTATAGCTTCAAATAGAGGCTATGACGTGTTTGGAAAGTTCTTTGGGGATTGCCTAAGATATTTTTTGCCTGACAGAGGGAAATCAATCCCTAGATATAGCAATTAAGTTCTTTTATACAGGAACCTTTGCTGTGATGGTCATAAATGAGATTCTTAGGGACGGTGGTCTTCCATTATCACTCTGCTTCATGATACTTTTCATTGTTTAACAGCTTTTCCAGCACTCCTATCAGAGTGTGGTGAAGGAGAGAGCACTAAACAGAGATCTAACATTATTTTGCTACCGGCTGTAGTAGGTGACCTTAGTGGGGCAGTGGGGTGAATGCAGAAGTCTATTGAGTAGAAGCACATGGGTTGATTGAAAGGAGTGGTATGTCAAATATTTTAAGAAATAGAATTCAATTAGCAATTGTGAAAAATGACAGATATTGGAGTTTGAATAATGGACTGGGATTCTCCCTTCCTGTCTACTGAAAATCTCATATTTCACCTCTACCCTTAACCCTTGTCCTCTCACTCTCCATACAAGAGACACTTTTGAAGAAAACTTTCCTGAGAACTTCCCTTCTCTCTCCAGTAGATGTTGCCATTTCTTTAGTGCTCCACAGATAGACCCTGATAGACTAACACAGTTCATAGAGCATCATTGCATCCAGTTGGAAAGGTGTCATTGTCACTTTTCAGTGATTTTAATTTAGACAACTTGATTTTTCTAAATCTCAGTTTTTAATTAGTAATCAATTTGGTTAAAATTTGGAATGAAAAACTTTACTACACTTGATACAAGCAAGTATTGTTTGAGTTGATTATATAATGCTTACATTCATATTTTGACCACGATTCTATGTTATATATGCTATGGGTAACGGTCTTCTCTGTTGCACCAAAAATTTTAACTAAACAGTCAATTTTTTACTGAAAGAAAATATTTTTCTAATAAATTGTTTCCATATATGTGCAAATTTTACTCTTGATTCTTTTATACAGACATGTTTCATTACATTGATAATAACATATACTTTTTATAGTGAGTTTATAACAAGAATTAATATTTGGAAATATATTTGTTAAAGTACTTTTAGTTTTCCAGAACAAAAATTTCTTTAAAATTTTTGTATTAAGGTTCCATATTAGCCCCCATTTGGATAATAATTGGAATATATATTAATATAAGTGGATTTTCCCCCTAAGCTTCATATTCATTGTAATCATCTGTATTTCCATTTTGAAATTTAAAATGGACATCTCATATTTCACTTGTGTAATAGGATTTTGCTGCAGTCTTAGAAGGGTAACATCCTATGTGAACTCATGTCAAGGTTTTGATGTCACCCTTAACTCTCTCCTTCATGGCAAAGATCTACTACTAGAATGGTAGCTTTCATGGATGTCCAGAATACAATCACTTATTACAAATCATGTGATTACAATCTGGCTTATACCATCTTTGTGTTTTACCAGGACAGTTTAATAATCTCACAACTGCTAACCTGTCTTTCGGTATGATCTATATAAAAAGGAGAGTTATCTTCAAGAATTAGTAAGATCATACTTAGTTCCTCAATGTCCCCTAGTGACCTGCATCCTATATGGAGTAAAATTGCAATGATAAGATCAGGTACTTATCTTTGAGCTAACTCATACATGCCCTTTGCACACCCTACTTCAGCTGTATTATCCTTCGTATACACTCTCAACTCAGCAACTTTGTACTATTCCCCTCTGCATGGAAATTTCTTTACCCAGATGCCATATGGCTTGTTCTATACCAACTCCACATCTGCATTTATTTATTTATTTATTTTTAATGTACCTAGAAAAAAATGGTCATAACAATTTGTGTCTATTGAATGCTCACTGGTTAATAGACAGTTTTTTTTTTTTAATTTTTTTTGTTTTTTTTATTTTTTTATTTTTTTTTAATTTTTTTATAATCAAATAGTTTATATATATATATACATTTCATATCTTTGTAATACCGGGATTCACCCCCCCACCCTCCCTGACCATTCCCCCTCTGTCCCGCCCCCACATCTGCATTTAAATGTCAACTTTGCTTTGAAATCTTTTTGATCATCCTCAATGGTATATCTACAACATTTTTAATCTGATTAATTTTCCAAAGCATTTTACTATCATTTAACA